>JAJONR010003629.1:0-52603 GCA_029582245.1 Solanum etuberosum | reverse complement strand
TAATAGGTGTGAGAACCCCCCCCCCCCCCCGCCCCCCAACTTGATTTCCCAAGTATTGAACTTCCTCACTGTATAATACATCAAATTTTGTCATCATATGGGAACAACCACTATTGGTTCCAACCATATTTACCAACTTGGGGTCCATCTCTTATGACATATTATACAACAAATTGATTTGGGTCATCATTTTGGCCATGTTTTCATCTCTTTCATGGTCCTTTTCAACTTGTTCTTTCCTGAAACCCGATTGTAGAGGAGGCACTTGGTCCTCTCTAGTGTGCCATGTTTTGTTGACGTTAGTCATATCATCTAGTAACAAAGCAGCCACATCATACGGTTGTCTCATTAATCCACCTTGGACTAACTGATCAGCCATACCTTTTTTGACCAAATCAAGGATGCAAATAGAAGTATTGCAGCACAAAAAATGTCTGTAACGTGCATTGGACATTGAAAAACATCTTCGTGAACCTCAGCCATGTCTCATGTAAAGTGTCACCTCCAATCCGCTTGAAATTTTGGATCTGGGTTCGTAGTTTAACCATCTTTGAGGGTGGAAAGAATATCTCCATGAAGGCATCATTTAGCTTTTCCCACGATGTGATAGAATCATTTGGCAATTCTGTCAACCATCTTGTAGCTTCTCCCGTTAAAGAGAACGGGAATAACCTCAACCTTACAGACTCTTGAGAGATATTCTTGAACACAAAGGGTCCACATACCTCCAAAAAATTCCTAAGGTGTTCATGGGGATCCTCATGAGCTAGATCTCCAAAATATCCCTTCATCTGGAGTAATTGTATCATTGATTTGGTGATGTGAATCACCACTCTCCCGGTTGTAGGAGGTTTCCTGATTGCTCATGTGGTTTGAATAACATTCATGTGCATGTCATTCAAATCACCCATGTTTTCATTTTACCATAGTGACTATCATTGTCACTTCAATGGTCACTCATTTTATCAACCTTCAAATTAGCCAACAACACCAAACAAAAAGTCTACTACAAATAAACAAAATTAAAATCTAATTTCTCAATTAGAATTCTCAACTACCATTTCCCGATAGCGGTGCCATTTTCTTATAACGCTAAAATCACTCTTCAAAACTAATCAAAAGAGTGAGTGGTCATAGTCAGTAAAAAACCAACTAAGAGTCGGAGTCAAATCCTACAGGGAATGGTATTTCGTGGAGAATTCCTATTAAGAGATTTGGACTTTAAATTCGATCATTTTCACAAGTAAGAAAAACTTGGTGGATGATTCTGCCAATTTAATATAAAGCTTTGGATATCAATTATCCCAATTAAACTAAAATATCAAAGAAATCAAGAGTTAACAAGAAATCTAGTAGTACGGAGATTGCAAATCAATGTCACACAAAGGTAATTGTGCTTTTCTGTATTGATGAACATTCATGAATAGGCTAAGTCATCGTTATTGAAACTAATCATTTTTCGATCTCAAAGCATCTATGCATAGAATTTCTTTTCGATCTCATCTAAATGGTAACCTAAACAACCTAATACCTTACTCTATTCTCTCTTTCAAGAACAGAGCAAATAGATTTGACCCATAACCTCTATTTTCAAGCAAGTTACATATATCAAACCTAAATTGCTAGTATCAAAGTAATTACCCACTCCAATCAATCTCTTTCGAGCATCAACCAGAGATAAGAATTAGGAATTAATTCTGCAACCTTAACCCATAAATTTACCCCATGGTAATTAGACCAAATTCATATATGAACAGCAACAAAATAGACCATAGCACAATATCCACTACATTAAATGAACACCCAACCTCATATTTGCACCCCTAGATCTTGGGGTTTTAGTCACCCATCATAAAAAGTAAAGAGATTATTGATATACCGTGAGTTTATGGTATTTTTGATGAGTTTCACTTAGAGTTTGTGTGTGTCTTGGGCTATTTTATTATTATAAATAATGTTTTGTGTGTAATTCTTGCAGGAAATAGGCTTGGATGCGGTTGATGAATATGCAAGCTGAAAATTGTAGAAGTAGCCAACGACGAAGCCAACCATGGACCGTAGGTCCAGTGATGGGCCGTAGATGGGCAGTTGTAGGTCCTGGTCAGGAAGTTGATATCCAGTACTCAAACCACGAAGTGACAGGTCAGACTGTAGTCCAATCCATGGACCGTAGGTGGAATCGTCGTTTGAAGGCCCTAAAATATTGCACAAGTGTGGAAACATGGAGGGTGACCTACGGACCCCAGGTCGACCCACAGTCCGTAAATCGAGGTGTCAACAGAAACTGCGTCTGAGCAGTTTATTTCCTTATTTTGTTTCCTACTTAATTTGGGATTTGTTTTCTATAAATAGGAGTTGTAATTCTCATTTTTAAAGGTTAGACATTAATGGATACTTCTAGTTTTTGGTCTTTTGGAATTATTTTACAAACTCTTAGCAATTTAATTTTCGGAATTCATTTTATACAATTTTCACTTTGAATTTGAATTCAAGATTTCGGGTTTCATCTATTCTAACTGTAAGTTCATGAATTCTTTCATCTTAATTATGAATTGTGAACTCTCAAGCATGAGTAGCTAAATCTACAACTAGGGTTGTGGGAACCCTGAGCAATTAACAAAGTATGAATAATAATTAAGTTATTCTTGAATAGTGTTTATGCATGTATTATGAATCCTTTCGTTAAGAACTCTTTTTAACGGTTGCAAACGTTAGAACTCACCTCGTTCCTAATTGCCGGACCAAAGAGGTAATGAATGAGAAAAGGATTAAACAACAGAGATTTAGTGGATGCTATCTAATATTCTAATTTCAATTAAAGTGAGGGTGAAAACTAAACTACATTGATATGACGACTAATCTAGGGTAAAGGTGAGGGTTAGTAAAGCATACACATGTAGACGGATCAAGTTGCATGGTAAAATTCCCCTACTTGGAGGACCAATCACTTAAGGATACCTAACTTACCAACCTTGCATGTCAAACACTAGGAAAGGATTACTATTATTAGGATTACTGCGTTAAGATCTTGTGGGGAACACATATACCCTAGTTTCCTTCTCATATTGATAACTCGAAGTTTGAATCGTGTTTCCTTGTTACTTAATTAACAAATCTGTCATTTTAGTTACAAAAATCCCCTGTTTACTTTTCTAGAAAATAGTTTGACTAAACGGATATAATTGTTAGTTAAGTCTAAGTCTAAACCATATTTCTCGTGGGATCGACCCCAACCTACAAGTTGGGATTTTTATTTTACAACGATCGCTTCTACTTCTTTAGGGAGGTGTAATTTTAGCGTATCAAATTTTGGCACCGCTGCCGAGGAATAAGGCGTTTAGATTAAACTAACTACATTGTTGAACTTTAGTCAAGTATTTCTTGATTTTACATTTTTGTTTTGTTTTTGTTTTCTAGAGGTTTTAACTCTAGTGTATGCCAAGTACACGGAGTAGAGGCGAACCCTTGACCCCCTACGATCCTGAATTGAGTAAGACTTTAAGGAAAATGAATAATCAAGGGGTACACAACAATCCAATCAGAGAGGGTCTAGGTGATGGAGTTGAATTACAGCCTCTAGGGGTTGTTAATGTGCCCGCTCAGGTTCATGGTGGTAATCTAATCGGAAATGCAGAAAGGATGCAGAATCCGCCAGCACCGAGGTTTCGTGATCACTACAGGGCTGACTATGATGCGGTTGGATCAGATAGGCCTATTGTTCTCCCTCCTCTACCTCCAAGGCATACATTTGTGGTTACCAGTAGCCTTATACATATGCTTACAACGAGAGGGTTGTTTGTTGGGTTGGCGTTGGAAGATCCATACGCTCACATGGCTAAATTGTCCAGTGTTTGCAAAAGTTGTGTAGGATGACCGGAGTTAGATATGGATATCATAGGTCTGAGGATCTTCCCACTGTCATTGACCGATGATGCGGCTGTGTGGTTTTCTGAGCTACCATATAATTCGATCTATACATGGGATCAATTGCACAAGGTGTTCACAGCAAGATATATTTCTGTGTCCAAGAAGTTAAATCATAAAGATAAACAGAACAATTTCACGACATTACCAGGATTGTCAATAAGCAGTTCTCGGGATAGGTTCACTGGGTTCATAAGAAGTTTTCCGAATTACCGCATAGATGATAAGTCTTTGAAGGAGTACTTCTATCGAGGATAGAATGACAATGGAAGAGTTGTGTTAGATACCATTGCCGGAGGATCATATTGTGAGTGCACTTTCGAGGAGATCACTGAAAAACATGAGAGGATTTCCTAAAACAACAAAGTATGGAGCACTAGAAAGGCAAATACAGGTAGGACCACGTTCGCGGTCCAAACTGCACCAAATCAAGCTAATGATGACATTCGTGGGAAGATGGCTCAAATGAGGACAGAACTGGTCTTAGTGTTGAAACATGTTAGTGGGGGTGCAGAGAAAGTGAATGCGGTGAATTATTTAACTAGAACTCCACCACCTCCTGTTGAGGAATATTACTATGAGGAGGATGCGAATTTGGTGAATGATCAGACGGGGGGTTTCCGAACCAACACCTAAGGTTCCAACGCGGATATTTTGTGCCAAGGTCAAGGAAACCAAGGTCGGAACTATGGAAACTACAACCGTAAGGGTAACTATGTCCGGAATGGGAACTACAATCGTGACAACAATTACAACCGGAATAATTATGGCAACAAAAATGATAAGATTGGGCCATATGTTCCCCCTAATAATAGAGAGGGTGGTAATAGTATGTCACACATTGAGGATAAGATGAAAAAGATGATGAAGAGGTTTGATGCAATTGATGAGAATGTGAAAGAGATGCGAAACTACTTGTCTGGAATCAGTCAAAAAGTTGATGCCCATGCAGTGTCAATCAAGCAACTTGAGCAGCAGTTTAGTTAGTTATCCACCACTGTGAACCCACGTCAGCCTGGCACACTTCCTAGCAACATCATCCAGAATCAGAAAAATGATGGGCATTGTATGGCAGTCACTATTCACGGAGGAAAGCAGACCATTGACCCCTCCATGCTGTCTGAGGTTGAAAAGGTTAAGAGAAGGATGAGGATGAGATTGAGGTTACTGAAATTCCAAAAGATGATACTGAAAAGGAAGCTAAGGTGACCTAAAAAGTGGTTCCCATGCCTAGACCTCCACCTTCATATCCGTAGAGATTGGTGAAAAAGACTGAAGAGGGAAAATACTGCAGGTTCATAGCTATGTTGAAGCAACTGTCCATAAATGTCCCGTTGATAGAAGCTTTGGAACAAATGCCTGGGTATGCTAAATTCATGAAAGACTTGGTGACCAAAAAGAGGGCTGTTAGTTTTGAGAATGATGAGAGGCTGCAGCATTGTAGTGCTATTGCTACTAGGTCACTTGTGCAAAAGAAAGAGGATCCTGGAGCTTTTACAATTCCTTGTACCATTGGGATGTTACACTTTGCGAAAGCTTTGTGTGATTTAGGTGACAACATTAATTTGATGCCATTGTCCATCTACAAGAAATTGGGTTTAGGGGCTCCAAAATTGGTTGCGATGCATCTACTTATGGCTGATAGAAATGTGAAGAGGCCCATTGGAGTGCTCCAAGATGTCTTTGTGAATGTGGAGTCGTTCATCTTTCCGGCGGACTTTGTGATACTGGATTGTGATGTTGATTTTGAGGTCCCCATCATCTTAGGGAAACCGTTCCTTTCTACTGGGCGTGCCTTAGTCGATATGGAGAGAGGGCTGATGAAGTTCCGACTAAACAATGAGGAGGTAACTTTTAATAGCTGTATGTTTATGAAGCAGGAAAGTGATCTTAAATCGGTATCGGTGGTAAATGACATTGTGGAGCAAGATTCTGAAGTGTCTATTGAAGAGAGGTTGGGTGTTAATGCACTAGCAGCGGTAATGATGAATTTTGACAGTGATGGTATTGAAGACTATGATGAGCTAGTTGCCGCACTTGATAGGTTCGAATTCCATTCCAAACCAAACAGATTGGAGTTAGTTATGAAGAATCGAGACTCCCCACCTGCAAAACCGTCTGTAGATTAGCCTCCAAAACTGGAACTCAAGGCTCTACCATCCCACTTGAGGTATGTATTCTTGGGGAAAGATCGCACCTTACCAGTAATCATTGTTGCTGATTTGAGCAGAGAGCAAGTAGAGGCCTTTGTATCTGTATTAAAGAGGTTTAAGAGGGCTATATAATGGACCATTTCAAACATTATTGGGATTACACCGGGCATTTGTTCTCACAAAATCCAACTCATGTCGGACAGTAAGCCAAGTATTGAGGCTCATTCGGGAACTGAAACATGACAACACAGGTTCTATAATTTCTAGAAGCATAACAAGAGTGAAGCCAATCCATACCAAGGATAACATCAAAACCTAACATATCAAGCTCTACCAAATCAACAAGAGTAACTCTATGGGATAAGAAAATGGGATACTTTCTTTAGACCCTCTTAGCCACAACGGAATCACCAACATGGGTAGAGACAAAAAATGTTTCTATCAACACATCGGGAAGGAAATCAAATCTCTTAGCCACATATAGAGTCACAAAAGACAAGATGGCACCGGGATGAAGTAAAGCATAAACATCAAGTTGAAAAACTTTCAACATACCGGTAACCACATCCGGAGAACCCTCTTGTTCACCTCGAGTCTGGAGTCCATAGAATTGGTTTTGCCTGGGAGCATTGGAACCTGAACCACTAGGAGGAGCTTGCTTTCACTCTCTTCCCTTAGGCTTAATCATTGGACAATCTCTCATTTTATGACCACTTTTACCACAACTGAAGCAACCATATTTGCCGGCGAGAAACTTACCCTCGTGCTTCCTCCCACACCTAGCACAAGTAGGCAATAGGGATCCACTATCATTTCCTCTTTGAGGTTTAGGGTTAGACACCCTTTCATTGCTAGGCCTTGGAGGAACATTAGAAGAACCTTGACTGGAGAACCTTTGTTGAAACCTTGAACGACCACGTCCACTGGACCTAGAGTATGAAAAGTTTCCACCATCCGTTCTTGCCCTCTTTGTTTCCCTAGACCTCTCCTTAAGATTTTCCTCTTCAATATATTGGGCATGGACCATGAGACGAGAAATATCCATGTCATGGACAAGAATAGCCGTACGGCACTCTTTCACTACCAATTCGGACACACCCAAAATGAACTTGCTCATCCTTGCCCTAGAGTCGGCAACTATGGAAGGAGCATATTTTGACAATTTAGTGAACCTCAAAGCATATTCTTTCACACTCATGTTCCCTTGTCGGAGATTGCTAAACTCAAGCATTTTTGCCTCCCTCATCTCAAGAGGAAAGAACCTATCAAGAAAAGCAGACTTAAACCTTTCCCATTCTAGGGGACCCACATCTACCGGTCTTGCTTTCTTCCATTGGTTGAACCAAATTTGAGCAACCCCTTTTAGTTGATAAGCGGGAAATTTCGGAGTCACCCCCATGATGGCCAACACCTTGTAGACCTCGTCAATGAACTCTTGAGGATCTTCCTCAACCTTAGAACCATAGAATTTCGGAGGATTCATCCTTGTGAAGTCCCTCACTCTAGATGTCGTCGTACCCACATTTGGGTTCACGGGGTTCACAACTTCCCTATTGGCTTTGGCCGTCACGGCTTGAGCCAACACTTGAAAAGCAGTCTTAAACTCTGCATTAGTCACTTGCTCGGCCAAATGGTCAACCGGAGCTTGAGGAGGAGCTCCTTGTTCCAGATTGTCTTCCTCATTCCTTCTAGAATGAGCCTTTCTAGTAGTAAAATCTTGTAGACCACCGGGTAAGGATTAGGAGAAAGACCTTATAGAGATAAACTCTATCGCACGACTTAGAGTGAAGAAAGAGGTGGAGTTTCCTAAGCATCTAGTAGCTCTCATTCATAAATGTGGCGCGCTTCACACTTATGAACAAGACTCTACTTGACGTGGTTTTGAGACATCCTAGAACCATTCTAAACCTTTTCTCTGATTACCAAGTATGTCACGACCCAAGATTAACCCCTAGATGTACAAGACCCCGAGAGGCCTCATACAAGCCACTTAGCTATCATAACATAAGATAATAGAAATGAGCAGACATTTAAAACATTTTCAACACAATCAAAGTCTTTATAAAACAAAGAGGAAGTCTAATACACTTTGTCTCAAACCATCTAAAACATGAGTATCTTGGGACACAACCCATACAATAATGTTCAAAATATAAAATTAAAGAACATAGGGGAAATGGTGGCCAAATCCTTGATTGCTATGAGGACTCACCAATCCTCAAGTCTTTCCTCAACTAAGATCCTAGCCACAGGGACGAGAGTCAAGATCGCCGGACCCTACATTTGGATAACAAATTTAGGAAAGAGTATGCGTTTGTACAAACATGTACTAAATATGACAGCTTGCATAAACATCAACATAAGCATAAGAGTTAGACAATATAAGTCATAAATCATGATCAACACAAGTGAATCTCATCTTAAAACATACTTACGATACTTTCTTGAAGCAACCTTGTTTCATCATAACTATGCTAAGTTTGATGTGAGAAGTCGTCAATTCTTAGTTGTTCTTATTATCCATGGAAGGCACGTCATATTGCCAATCCAATATAAGTCATTGTCCATGGAAGAGCACGTCATCATGCTAATCCAAGATATCCATGAAAAAGTTTCACCTCACCAATCCAAGCTACCATGGAAGGTACTACTTACCAATCCAAGCTACCATGAAGAGGTCTCCTATTACCAATTCAAGCTATCCATGAAGAGGTCTCATATTACCAATTCAAGCTACCATGGAAGGGTATCATCTCACCAATACAAGCTCCCATGAAAAAGTATCTCATTATGCTAATCCAAGCTATTCATGGAGAAGCATCTCATTATACTAATCCAAGTTATCCATGGAGAAGCATCTCATTACGCTAATCCAAGCTAGGTCTTATTATCATAGTTCATAAATTCTTTGATTCATTTTTAGGTGAGAAAGCCTTTCAACCTAGAATCATTCTATGTGAGGAAACCTTTCACATTCATGCATTCATACATTCAGAAAGGAAATCATGTGGGTAAATCCCTTCCACAACAATTCTATCTAATAACAACAATTCTATCTAATAACAACAATTCATGCTTAAGCTTTACTCTCAAAGCCCTACAAATCATAATTCATCATACATGCTTCAATCTCAAGCAATTCATGTTTATATGCTTCAGGCTCAAAGAAATTCATGTCTATATGCTTCAATGTCAAGCAATCTACAATGTACTATATCAATCCTATATGAATACATCTAAATCCATAATTTCCCCTTTCATGGAGTAAAACCCATATTCATCAATTTCACCTTAGAACCATGGGTTAGGCATGGGTACATGTAAATTATTTTTAAAATCATATAATCCACTCAATTCACCGTAAACAATCATAACACAATCATTTGGATCAACTTTCATCAAAACCCACAACATTCGAAGAAACCCTAACTCATTTGGGGAATTTCTACTTCTCAATTGGGGAATCTTAGGAGCTCCATGGATGAAAGGATTCCATGGATGAAAATCCATCATACCTTGTTAACAAAGCTCACATATTCTTGAGGAAAAGAGACTTGACCTTGATCCTAGATTGAACTCTTTCTTCTTCTTTTTCAAATTCTAGAGAAAGAAATATTTGAGAGGAAGAACTTGGGATTTCTTTTGGGTTTTGGAAATAATGACTTGAATGGGTTAGTTTTTGGGTTAAAATCACTTATATAGGGGTCCTAGGCATGGGTAAAAGGACATAGTATCAATTCACTAAAATCCGGAAAAGACCCCGTTGCCCCTAACTTACAGTGGTCTGCCTCATCACCACGTGAGGCACCACGGTCCGTCAAGCTCTCATAAGCTCTCAGTCGAAACTCATCCATTTCATTTATCTGCTCAAGTCTCATATTTGTTGCCTCACTCCAACTCAAATTAAGCTTATTTAGTGCCCATAGTGCTTTATCCTCTAACTCCACGGGCAAATGACATGCCTTTCCAGACACTAACTGATATAGTGACATACCAATGGGTGTTTTGAAAGCTGTCTAATATGCCCATGAAGCATCATCAAACTTTCTTTCCCAGTCAGTTTTGTAGGCATTCACTGTCTTTGTCAATATTGACTTTATCTCCCTATTGGAGACTTCCACTTAGCCACTTGTTTGTGGATGATAAGGTGTCTCCACTTTGTGTTGTTTTACCCCATATTTAGCCAACAGAGTGCTAAACACTTTATTGCATAAGTGTGAGCCTCCATGACTAATAATTTCCCCAGGTGTGCCAAACCTAGAGAAAATATTTTTCTGTAAGAATCCTCCAACACTCTTGCCATCATTTTCTACCAAGGCCACAACTTCTACCCACTTGGAGACATAGTCAACTGCCACCAATATATATTTCTACCTGAAAGAACTCACAAATGGTCTTATGAATTCAATCCCCCAGACATCAAATAATTCGACCTCCAAGATGGGGGGTCCTAGGTAGCTCATGATGACGAGAAATGACCTATTGCCTTTGACACATATCACAACTTTTAACAGGTCGGATGAATCCTAATAAACTTTAGGCCAATAGTATCCGTTTTGGAACGCCTTGGGGGGAGTGCGAGCACCCCCATGGTGTCCACCAATCGGAGATGAATGACAGGCTTCCAAAATACTCAACATTTCAGCCTCAGGCACACATTGCCTGATTATATTATCTGCACAAACCCTGTACAAGTAAGGTTCATCCAAAAAGTACTTACCCTCATCATGAAAGAACTTCTTCCTTTGTTGAAAAGTCAAGCCCTCAGGCATCAAGTCATTAACAAGATAATTGGTAAAGTCAGCAAACCAAGGAATGAGATCAAGAGTAGCGGATAATACCTGCTCATCCAAAAATGAGTCATCAATGTCTAACTCAGCTTCCCCTTTCTTCTCTGCTTCGAGTTTGGACAAGTGATCTGCAACTTGATTTTCACAACCTCTTCTGTCTTTGACTTCAAAGTCAATTTCTTGTAACAATGGCACCTATCTTATTGATCTCGGCTTGGCGTCTTTCATCGCCATCAGATACCACAATGCTGCATGATTAGTGTAAACTATAACTTTAGTTCACAGCAGGCATGCTCTAAATTTCTCAAAGGCATACACCACTGCAAGCAATTCTTGCTCCGTGACAGTGTAGTTCTTTTGTGTTCCATTCAACGCCTTTCTTGCATACTATATCGGGTGAAAGATCTTATTGCACTTCTACCCTAGGACAACCCCTAAAGCAACACCACTTGCATCGCACATCAACTCAAATGGCTTCGACCAATCTGGGCCAATAATTACTGGGGCTAAAATTAACTTAGCCTTCAGACACTCAAAGGCTTTGGTACATGCTTCATCAAAAGTGAACTTCATCTCTTTTTCTAAAAACTTACACAAAAGATGTGCAATTTTAGAAAATTCCTTGATGAATCGTCGATTGAAACCTGCATGACCCAAGAAACTACGAATCCCCTTCACAGAGATAGGTGGAGGCAACTTTTAAATCACTTCGATCTTCACTCTATCCACCTCCATACCTTTCTCAGACACTTTATGGCCTAGAATTATGCCTTCCATGACCATGAAGTGGCATTTTTTCCAGTTTAGCACCAGGTTTGCCTCTTCACACCTGTGTAGTGCCCTGCTAAGATTCAACAAAAAATCATCAAAAGTTTCATCTACCATAGAGAAATCATCCATGAATACTTTTAAAGTGTCTTCGACCATGTCCAAAAAGATGGATATCATACACCGCTGAAAAGTACCTGGTGCATTACATAATTCAAATGGCATGCCCTTGAACGTGAAGGTTCCATAAGAACATGTAAAAGTGGTTTTATCCTAGTTCTCTGGTCTAATTGAGATATGATTGTACCTAAAGTACCCATCTAAGAAGCAATATCACCTTTTTTCTGCCATCCAATCTAACATCTGGTTCATAAAAGGCATTGGGAAATTTTTTTCAAGGTCCATTTGTTTAACTTCCTGTAGTCCATGCACACTCGCCAATCTGTAACTGGCCTTTGCGTAATTAACTCATTCTTCGCATTCGACACTACAATCATTCCACCCTTCTTAGTCACACACTCCACTAGGCTCACCCAATGGCTATCAGAAATGGGGTACACCACCCCTGCATCTAGCCACTTAATAATTTCCTTCTTTACCACCTCTTGCACTGGTGGATTCAATCTCCTCTGGTGCGCTATACTTGAGCTGCAATCTTCCTCCAGTTGAATTTTGTGAGTGCAAATACCTAGAGGTATCCTGATTATGTCAGCAATGGTCCAACCAATTGCTTTCTTGAACCTCTTCAACACCTTCACTAGTGCTTGCACTTGTTCAACATTAAGATCTGCAGCCACAATAACTGGAAAAGCATCAATTTTCACCTAGAAATACATACCTCAGATGACCAGGCAACTGCTTCATTTCAAGCACATGCGGTTCCTCAATAGATGATTTTGCTAGAAGGTTTGGCATGTTCTTCAAATTGAAGATTAACTTTTTGGGAGAATATGACTGTGAACCCATGCCTTGCAGTGCATTTAGAGTCTCCACATAATCTACTTGAAAGACTCCATCAAAGTTCATTATTAATGCAGCCATGTCTCTTCAGTAAGTCTTTCTTTTATGGATACTTTAGTGTCTCCTTCTTCAACAATATCAATTGCAGACATCACACTAATATCTTGTGGTTTCTTCATCGACTTGCACACTTTTAATTTGACCTCTTCATTATTCAGCCAAAATTTCAACTCCCCACTTTCTACATCAACTAAACCTCTACCCGTGGCCAAAAATGGCCTTTCAAAAATTATGGGAACCTCAAAATCCACTTCGCAGTCAAGAATCACAAAATAAACTGGGAAGATGAAACTTTCCACCTAAACCAAACATCACACAAAATTCCTACAGGTCTCTTCACTAATATATATGTCATCATCAACCTCATAGCAGTGGTCTTTGGAGCCGTCAACCTCAGTTGTTTGTATATGGCCAATGGAATGAGATTGATACTTTCTCCTAGATAGAGCTTTAGCGAACTCGAATGCACCAATGGTGCATGGTATAGTGAACACACCTGGGTCCTCTTTCTTCTGCACCAAAGACCTTGTAGCAATAGCGCTACAATGGTGAACATTATCTATTGTTTCAAAACTTGCAGCCCTCTTCTTTGTTACTAAGTCCTTCATAAACTTAGTATAACCTGGCATCTGTTCCAAAGCTTCTACTAATGGAATATTCACCGATAGTTGTTGTAGTTGAAATAACTGAATTTGGGGCTGTTCTAAGCATGGACATAAACTTCAAGAATTTTTCATCCTCAAATTTCTTCTTAAGCCTTTGTGGAAATAGAGGATGAGGTCTAGGTATTTGTTGTAAAGGTAAGGTCACCTCTACTATAGATTCTTTAGCTCCTGGTGGTTTCTCTACCCTTCTAGATACCTCTGAGTCATCCACAACTTCTACATTTACCTTTGTTTCCTCATCTCTTTCTATACTTTCTTCCTTCTCAATACTTGAAGGTTTAGGTTATGGAATGGATTTACCACTTCTTGTAGTGAACGCCATGCAATGTCCATATTTCTTTAGGTTTTGAATGGTATCACTAGGTAGTGTTCCATTCTTTCTCTGATTTAGTGAGGGACAGTTGCCCCATTTGTTGCTCCAACTTCTTGATAGATGTTAAATGTGAGTCTACAAGTTGACTCATACTGGTGAAGTGATTTCTCAACTATTTGACCCCCACATCTGTAGACTCAACTCTCTGAAGAACCTTCGCTAACATATCTTCCATCCTGGATCCGCTAGAACTACTACATGTTCGATCTCTGTTACCTGGAGGCACATATACACTATTGCGCTTATTTTAGTATCCCTCCTTATTTTGCCAGTTTCCTTGCTCTCGGTTCCCTGGTCTATCATACTGACCATCTTTCTAACAGTTCCTACCTTGATTTCCAGAATTATAGCCTTGATTGCCCGAGCTATAATTCTGGAAACCCCCTGATTGTTTAAGTACTTGGCCTCCTCATCAAAATCAACATCCTGCTCTTCATACTTGTTAGTTGCACCAACTGCATTTACCTTCTCTGGACATGAAATGATGTACTTTTTGAGAATGTCCATTTGGGTCTTCATGTGGCCCATGTCTTAGTCCTGTTCTTCCTCTCTCTTTCTTTGCTCAGCTGAGAGTTCAAAAGTGAACCCAAGATCTTCTACTTCTGCATCTCTGGTGTGCCAAGCTCTGTTATTCTTTGAGACTTCATCCATGACAACCATAACCTTTGGGAATGGTTTTCTCATGAACGATCCACCACATACTGCATCCACAACAGGTTTAGTCACAAAGTTCACTAACCTGTAAAATACCTACTTCAAATGCATGTCAGTGAGGCTATGATTTGGGCACTTCTTTAGCTTTTGGCTAAATCTCCACCAAGTGTCATGCATTGCTTCAACTGGTAGCTTCTTATGAGAACCTATCTCATCCTTCATCTGTAGCTCTTTTGCTTCTCGGAAGAACCTCTCCAAGAAAGCTTCCCTTAGCTCTATCCAAGTTCTGATTGAGTCTTGTGGCAACTCATTCAGCCAGTTTGTTGCTTCCCCAGTTAGACACAGAGAAAACAACCTCAGCCTCATAGAAGGTTGCCTGACTCCAGCAATCTTTGCTAACTTGCAAATCGCCACAAAATTTATCAGGTGATGATTGGAATCCTCACCTGAACATCCCTTACAGGTTCAACAGTTGGATCATGGTGCTAGTGATGGGGAACTTCACTCTTTGACGTAACATAGGTAGTACTATAGCTCTAGTCTGGTTGTTGGACTCGACCCCTTGGAGTTAGTGGTTGGTGCTGAGGAGGGGCTATCTCTTCTACCCCTTATTTCTCCTCTATCACTCTGTTCAGGTCATAAACATTGTTCTTAGAACCTCTAGCATGGGTCTCAGCATCTTGTCTGAATCTTTGTTGTAACACCTCTGATTCAAGAAAATAGAAAAATACAGTTTTCCATGATCTGGTGTCAGAACCAACGGAAGCCACCGATGGACCGTGTGTCAGACCACGGACCGTAGGTGGGGTCCCATGGTTCAGTCCCAGACTTAGGGAAAATTTGGGATCTAAAGATGACACATACGGTCGTGAACCATGGTCCGTTAATTTACCCACGGACCGTAGGTTGGTTCCGCTGTTGGGGTCCAATCTTTGATGGTCTCTGATCCCACCCACGCTCAACCAGTACGGTCCATGGTTTGACCGGAGATGAGGGTCAACAGTTATTCAGAGGAAATGGATGTTGGGTCAACTTCAAATGGTCATATCTTTAAGTACAAACTAAATTAGATGGCCCATGACCTATCAAATTAGTGAAGTCCTATCGGGCAAAGCATGAACGTCGACCCCAGTCGACGATTGGTAGTTCAAACGACGGCCCGTCAGTCATGTAGTAGATGGCAATCATTAGATTTAAGTCAGGCTCGTTTTGGTCCTTTTCTGTATGCATTAGGCACCTAAACTACGTCGTTTTACTCAGTCTAAGCCTAATAACGTAGTCAGACATACCCAGAACCCTCATTCTTCAAAAATCATCCAAATTAGAATGAAAAGAAGAGAAAGAGGCGTCAGTTTCTTTCAAGAACAAGAAGCAGTGTTCTTCAAGTTTCAGCCCCAAAATCCAAAGGATTTCTCCGTAGATTTCTTCACCAGGTATGTGAGATTTCACTAGTGGGTTCCTTTCATCCACTAGGTCCCTAGAATTCAGTCAGTTCTTTGATTCTCCATATCTTGTTTAGACCTAGGGTTTCTAAAACCTTGGATATTTGTTGTGATTTAGTTATTTTAGTATCCTTAATCAAAATAACATATTATTTGGAAGGTTTGCATAATTCCCTGTATCAAACCCAGAACCCTAGTTTGTGTAAATTCTCTTAGTTCATGAATTATACTTGCTAGGTCAGTTAAACAGAAAATCATGCTCCAGATTTCGAATGTCACATTCTCAGTATATAAATGTTGCGTTCTCAGTTAGCATGTCAGTATTTAGAGCTATTCAGTATTTAGTGCATTTTAGCTTAATATGCGTGCCCGTGTAGGATTATAAGTCCCCTCTGTTGGGCATCAGTATTAGTGATCACGCCACAATCATGCCTTTATACCCCTGGCAAGGTATATTGGGTCCTCTCGATGGGGCGTATACATCGGACTCCACATTTAGCTCACGTGGTTTAGGTCGGTTAATAATAGCTCCCACAGTCAGACTCTTAGTGTATTTCACTAGGTTTTCAGCAGTTATATCAGTATACAGTTCAGCATGTTATATTCATGATTAGTACTTGGTCATTGCATTCAGTTTAGTTTTTCAGTTATATTTTCGTATCTATATCTCTGCTCATATTACAACATTACTCAGTTATGTATTGTTCAGCTTATATATCTTTAATTCAGCTTAGTATCTAGATCATGCATGCTCAGTACATTTCAAGTACTAACGCATACTCTGCGCTACATCCTTTCATGATGTAGGTTCAGGTACTCAGCATCCAGATCACGCTTAGATCGATTTTCGGTCTGCACTCAGCAGCTTCAATGGTGAGTCCTCACATTCTGAGGACAATAGACATGCTTTCATTTTAGTAGTTATTTTTAGTTTCAGTTTTGTTAGAGTTAGTTTGGGGCATGTCCCAGCAACTCAACTCAGTTAGAGGCTTTTCAGACATAGTAGTAGATTCAGCTTGAGTTGTTAAGTGATTGTTTCAGTTATCACTAAACTCTTAGTATATTTTATATATTCAAACTAGTTGGATTTTTACCCATTTCAGATATCCACTATTTTTAGCTTCTGCATAGTACTTATTTTACTCAGTTATTTTCAGTATGTTTGATATATGCTAGACTCAGGGTTAGCTTGGGGTCACTCGTGATCCTAGGTTTTGTGTTACGTCAAGGAGGTATCTTCGGGGTGTGACAAACTTGGTATCAGAGTCCCTTCATGAGTGTGAAGCGCACCACACCTATGAGGGGGAGGCTACGAACTATTTTAAGAAAAACTTAACTTTCTTTGCTATTCTTATCATGCGTGGGTATGATCCAACTTCTCCTTTATAATCCGTCGTAATGTGTTTCAGATCGTGCCTCCTCGTATAGCTAACGCACGGAATGATAATGCACGCAATGCTAATGCATTTCCTCCAGTCCCGAATCATGAGGTTACAAATGCAGAATTTTGGAATGTGATCCAGCTCTTTGCTCAGAGTGTGGCAAATCAGAACAATCAGCAGGTCCCATTTCTTGTAAACACCACTGGTGGATTAGCTGCAACTAGGGTTCTAGACTTTGTTCGTATGAATCCACAAGAATTTCTAGGGTCGAAGATTGGTGAGGACCCACATAACTTCATTGATGCAGTCAAGAAGATCTTAGAGATGATGCAAGTGACTGGAAATAACAGGGTGGAGATGGCATCTTACCAACTTAAGGATGTGGCTCATATCCGGTTCACTCGGTAGAAAGACAATAGGGGTGCGGATGCAGCTCCTGTGACTTCAGATTGTTTTACCGGAATTTTTCTGGACAGGTTCTTCCCAAGGGAGTTGAGAGAAGCTAAGGCACAAGTATTTATGAAATTGAAGCAGGGTTCAATGTCGGTCTAAGAGTACGGGCTGAAGTTCACTCAACTCTCAAAGTATGCTCCACACATGGTTGCCGATCCAAGGGCACAAATGAGTAAGTTCTTATTTGGGTATCCGATCTGGTGAACACCAAGCGCAGGAATTTTATGCTTCTAAAAGATATGGATATCTCCAGACTAATGACTCATGCTCAGCAGGTTGAGGGAGATAAGCTTAGGGAAATGACTAAGGATAATAAAAAAGACAGAATAATAAATTATGAGTACTCACAACAAAAGTTGGGCGGTGGGAATCGCTCATATTTTTAGCAAAAGTCTATAGCCCAGCACCTTCATCAGCTAGTGCTCCATCCCCCAGGTTTCGACAGGATCAAAAAGGTAGAGCATCAGGCTCTAAGTCTCAGGGGAGTAATTCAGGTAACAAAACTTTCCTAACTTGTCCAAAGTGTGGTAAGAACCATCCGAGCGAGTGTCTTACAGGCAGAGAGGGGTGCTTTGGGTGTGGTCAGTCTGGCCATAGGTTGAAGGATTCCCCTTCTGCCAGGTAGGGGCAAGGAGGTAACAACAATAGGGCTCAGTCTAGAGCTCCAGCAGCACCAGCAGGTCTCCCAACTCAATAGGGTGCTTCATCTGGTACAGGTGATGGTCAGCACCATAATAGGTTGTATGCTCTCCAGGCTCGCTGGGACCAGGAAGATTCCTTGATGTGGTCACTGGTATGTTACGAGTCTTTCAATTAGATGTCTATGCATTGTTAAATCCAGGAGCTACACTGTCTTTTGTAACTCCATGTATAGAAGTAAACTTTGGTGTCAGTCCAAAAACTCTCTCAGAACCCTTCTTAGTCTCTACTCCAGTTGGTGACCCATTTATAGCTAGACGGGTATACAGAAATTGCCCTGTCAGAGTCTCTCAGAAATTCACCTCAACAGATCTTGTAGAGTTAGAAATGGTAGATTTTGATATCATTCTAGGCATGGATTGGTTACATTCATGTTATACCTCAGTCGATTGTAGAACTAGGATTGTTCGGTTTCAGTTTCCAAACGAGCCAGTCTTAGAGGGTAAGGGTAGTAGCTCAGTGCCTATAGCTCGATTCATCTCTTACTTTAAGGCCAGAAAAATGATTTCCAAAGGGTATGTCTATCATCTTATTTCGGTTAAGGATTCAAACTCCGAAACCCCAACTCTTGATTCAGTCCCTGTGGTAAATGAGTTCCTGAAAGTGTTCCTAGAAGATCTTCCCGGAGTTCCTCCCGAAAGGGAAATTGACTTCGGAATAGATTTCCTCCCAGATACCCAGCCTATTTTGATTCTTCCTTACAGAATGGCTCCAGCCGAGCTTAAGGAATTGAAAGAGTAGTTGAAAGACCTTCTAGAAAAGGGCTTCATCAGACCAAGCATCTCTCCATGGGGTTCTTCAGTGTTGTTCGTGAAAAAGAAAGACGGTTCCCTCAGAATGTGGATTGACTATCGGCAGTTAAAGAAAGTCACAATCAAGAATAAATATCCCATCCCCAGGATTGATGACTTGTTCGACCAACTTCAAGGTGCTAGTTGCTTTTCTAAGATAGACCTCAGATCTGGCTATCATTAGCTCAGAGTCAGAGATAGTGACATCCCGAAGATGGCTATCAGGACTGGGTATGGTCACTATGAGTTTGTAGTTATGTCGTTTGAACAAACAAATGCTCCTGCAGCTTTCATGGATTTAATGAACATGGTGTTCAAACAGTATTTGGACTTGTTCGTCATCATCTTTATTGATGATATCCTCATTTATTCTCAGAGTGAGGAAGAGCATGCGACTCATTTGACAGTTGTTCTGCAATCTCTCAAAGATCATCTGTTATTCACTAAGTTCAGCAAATGTTCATTTTGGTTACAGTCCATCGCTTTCCTTGGTCATGTGGTATGCAGCGAAGGGATCCGAGTGGATTCTCAAAAAATTGAGGCAGCACAGCACTGGCACATATCCACCTCTCCAACAGATACCAGAAGTTTCTTGGGTTTGGCTGATTATTACAGGAAATTTGTCGAAGGATTTTCATCCATAGCTTCCCTATTGACAAAGTTGACTCAGAAGAAGGTCAAATTTTAGTGGTCAGATGAGTGTGAGAAAAGCTTCTCAGAACTAAAGACTAGGTTGACTACAGCTCATGTCTTGACTCTACCAGATGGTTCAGCCAGTTATGTGGTTTATTGAAATACCTCCAGGGTCGGCCTAGGTTTTGTGTTGATGTAGCGAGGTAAGGTCATAGCTTATTCTTCTAGACTGCTTAAGGTTCTTCAGAAGAACTACCCGACTCATGACCTCGAGCTTGCAGCCGTAGTATTTGCCATAAAGATTTGGAGACATTACTTGTATGATGTTCATATTGATGTGTTCACAGATCATAAGAGCCTCCAGTATGTGTTCACCCAGAAAGAGTTGAATCTTCGTCAGAGGAGATGGCTTGAATTCCTCAAGGACTATGACATGAATGTGCTTTACCATCCTGGTAAGGCCAATGTAGTGACTGATGCTCTCAGCACACTGTCTATGGATAGTGTAGTACATGTTGAGGAAGAAAACAAAGAGTTAGTGAAAGATGTTCACCAGCTTGCCTTCTTAGGAGTTTGCCTTACGGACACATCAGTTGGTGGTGTCATAGTTCAGAATGGGTCAGAATATTCATTGGTAACGGAGGTTAAGGAAAAACAAGATAGTGATCATATATTCATTCAGTTGAAAGGTGCAGTTCATCAGCAGAAAGTTGAGGTTTTCTGCCAAGGGGGAGATGGTGTGCTTCTCTACCAGGGTCGTTTATGTGTTCCTAATGTAGGTGAGTTGAGGCAGCAGATCCTTACCGAAGCTCATAACTCCAGGTATTCCATTCATCCAGGTGCCACTAAGATGTACCGCTATCTACGGGAAGTCTTTTGGTGGAACGGCATGAAGAGGGACATAGCAGATTTTGTGGCTAAGTGTCCTAACTTTTATCAGGTTAAGGTAGAACACCAGAAAACAGGAGGTATGACTCAACAGATTAACTTTCCTACATGAAAGTGGTAAGTGATAAACATGGACTTCATTACGGGTTTACCTCGTACTCGCAGATAACATGACTTCATTTGGGTGATAGTGGACAGAGTCACTGATCTTTAAATGCCCAATTATTACAAATTACCCATCTTTAACGTAAGTTTAAGGACATTCATTAATCTAACTAACATGTTTAGACTTAGGATTGCGATGATTGAAAACTAATATACATGATTAGCAATTTTTCAAGGTTCCTAATTGAAGCGATTGAGTCATGAGAGAAAAGGAATTGAGGACGACAAGTGGTGCCCCAGCCTCACTACCGCAACAAGGGTGCAATGCGCCAGGCCAAGAAGTACAGAGACCTCTTTTTGGAGCATTGGCAGCGCGGTGCCCCACTGTAGCTATGGATGATTGTTAAGTATTAATGGTTTTGAATTAATTCATGGTTATCATTTTTAAGTTACTTCTATGTTCTTGTTTTAGTATTTCTTGACTACCCATCATAGAGATAAACCTCTTGTCTACTCTTAAACTCGGGAGACGCTAAGGTAGATAGACCAAATAATATAGAAAGCTTGATCTTCCATTAAGTTGAGTTGATTTGTGTTTAGGAGTGACGCCCGGACGAACACCTTGCTTGGTTATAAAATAGGATGAAATATAAATGCTCGCCAATTAGGATTGTTTATCCCCGCTCAATGATTTAGTTAGGCAACTAATTGGAGTAGGCGATTAGAGGTCGGGAGACCATGATCATATAATCAACACTGTAAATCAATAACTTGATAACATAAATTAGTTGATTACCTAAGATACGATACATGAAATCCAATGCATGCTGCAACCCTGGAATTGTCTCTTACTTGCTTAAAACATCAATTTGAAGTCGTTCACATTAGTTACTTTATTTATTGCATTAGTCATAGTAGTAATAAATAACATTCAACCTCTCTTAAAGTTACTGTTGTCGAATTGTGGAATTAAGTTAGCGAATATAAGTTGATCATAAGTCCCTTGGGAACGATAACTCGTTTCTAAAGAAACTATATTATTTGCGCGACCGCGTACACTTGCGTGTGCAATTGGGAGCAATAGTCACTAAGTCCGCTCACTTCTTGTCTGTCAAGACTACATATTTAGTGGAGAACTACGCCAAACTCTACATCAATGGGATAGTCAGGTTACATGGGGTTCCCTTGTCTAACATCTCAGATAGAGGTCCTCAGTTTACCTCTCATTTCTAGAAATCATTTCAGAAAGGTCTTGGTACTCAGGTAAACCTCAGTACAGCATTTCATCCACAGACGGATGGTCAGGCAAAGCGTACCATTCAGACCTTAGAGGACATGTTGAGAGCTTGCGTGATCAATTTTAAGGGTAGTTGGGATGTCACCTACCTCTCATAGAGTTAGCCTATAATAATAGCTTCAATTCCAGTATTCAGATAGCCCCGTATGAGGCACTATATGGGCAAAGATGCAGGTCCCTGATTGGTTGGTTTAAAGTAGGTGAAGAATCCTTGATTGGGCCAAATTCGGTTCATGATGCTATGGAGAAAGTTCAGTTCATCAGAGATAGACTAAAGACAGCCCAGAGTCATCAAAAAGTCTTATGACGACGTGAGGAGAAGGGACTTAGAGTTCCAAATTGATGATTGGGTTTTCCTGAAGGTGTCACCTATGAAGGGGTGATGAGATTTGGCAAGAAATGGAAGTTCAGTCCTAGATATGTAAGTCCTTAAAGAATCCTGAAAAGGGTTGTTAATGTGGCTTATGAGTTAGAGTTGCCAGCAGAACTAGCAGCGGTTCATCCAGTCTTTCACATTTCCTTGTTTAAAAAGTGTGTGGGTGATTCGGCATCAATAGTACCATTAGAGAGTGTGCTGTGAAGGATAGTCTTATTTATGAAGAGGTGCCAGTTGAAATTCTTGATCGTTAGGCTCGTAGGTTGAGAAATAAGGAAGTCGCTTCAGTGAAGGTTTTGTAGAGGAGTCAGTCTGTAGAGGGAGTTACTTGGTAAGCAGAAGCAACCATGATGGCCAAGTATCCTCACCTCTTCCCTTCCGATTTCGTTTCAGCTTGAGGTAATATTTCCTCTCCTGTCTCTCAGTTTACTCTTGAGTAATTCAGTCTCAGTATCTATTTCCCTCAGTTATTCTTGCATTTCAGCATATTTACATGTTCTTGGAACTCAGTTCAGTTAGATATCATATTCTAGTACCCAGTAATAGGGATTATAGCCCTTCCCTCCATACTCATCTTGTTTAAACTTCATTCGAGGACGAATGTTCCCAAGGAGGAGATATTGTAACACCTCTGATTCGAGAAAATAGAAAAATGCAGCTTTCCAGGATTTGGTGTCAGAACCAACGGAAGCCACCAATGGACCGTGTGCCAGACCACGGACCGTAGGTGGGGTCCCGTGGTTCAGTCCCAGACTTAGGGAAAATTTGGGATCTAAAGATGAAACCTACGACCATGAACCACGGTCCATTGATTGACCCATGGACCGTAGATTAGTTCCATCACTGGGGTCCAAAGTTTGATGGTCTCTGATCTTACCCACGGTCGACCAGTACGTTCTGTGGTTGGACCTATGGACCGTGGGTCTGACCGTAGGTGAGGGTCAGTAGTTATTCAGAGGAATCTTTTAGAAAAAAATGAATTAGGTGGCCCATGACCTATCAAATTAAAGATAATTGAATCCTCTTTCCAACGCCACCAAGTTTTCTAAAATCCAAGTTCGGAGTAAAAAGTTATGCTCGTTTTAGTGAAGCCCTGTCAGGCAGAGCATGAACGACGACCCCAGTTGATGGTTGGTAGTTCAAACGACGGCCCGTCAGTCCTGTAGTAGATGCCACTCGTCAGTTTTAAATCAGGGTCATTTTGGTCCTTTTCCCTATGCATTATGCACTTAAACTACGTCGTTTTATGCCTAAACTACGTCATTTTACTCAGTCTAAGCCTAATAACCTAGTCAGACATACCCAGAACCCTCATTCTCCAAAAATCATCCAAATTAGAACGAAAAGAAGAGAAAGAGGCGCCAGTTTCTTTCAAGAACAAGCAGCAGTGTTCTTCAAGTTTCAGCCCCGAAATCCAAAGGATTTCTCGATAGATTTCATCACCAAGCATGTCGTATTTCACTAGTGGGTTCCTTTCATCCACTAGGTCCCTAGAATTCAGTCAGTTTCTTGATTCTCCATATCTTGTTTAGACCTAGGGTTTCTAAAACCTTGGAGATTTGTTGTGATTTAGCTGTTGTAGTATCCTTAATCGAAATAACATATTTCTTGGAAGGTTTGCATAATTCCCTGTATCAAACCCAGAACCCTAGTATGTGTAAATTCTCTTAGTTCATGAATTATACTTGCTAGGTCAGTTAAACATAAAATCATGCTCCAGATTTTGAGTGTCACATTCTCAGTGTAAAAAATGTTGCATTCTCAGTTAGCATGTCAGTATTTAGAGCTATTCAGTATTTAGTGCATTTTAGCTTAATATATATTCAGTTGGGAATAGAATTAGCACAAAGTTGGACTAGAGTTCAGCGTACCCTCATAGACCCAGAACTACGTGCCCGCGTAGGATTATAAGTCCTCTCTATTGGGCATCAGTATTAGTGATCACGCCATAGTCATGCCTTTATACCCCTAGCAAGGTATATTGGGTCCTCTCGATGGGGCGTATACATCGGACTCCACGTTTAGCTCACGTGGTTTATGTCGGTTAATAGTAGCTCCCACAATCAGATTCTTAGTGAATTTGACCAGGTTTTAAGCAGTTATATCAGTATACAGTTCAGCATGTTATCTTCATGATTAGTACTTAGTAATTGCATTCTGTTTAGTTTTTCAGTTATATTTCAGTATCTATATCTCTGCTCAGATTACATCATTGCTCAGTTATGTATTGTTTAGCTTATATATCTTTTATTCGGCTTAGTATCTATATCCTGCATGCTCAATACATTCCAAGTAGTGACGCATACTTTACGCTACATCCTTTCATAATGTAGGTTCAGGTACTCAGCATCCAGATCACACTTAGATCAATTCTCGGTCCGCATTCAGCAGCTTTAGTAGTGAGTCCTCATATTCCGAGGACAATAGACATGCTTTCATTTTATTCATTATTTAAGTTTCAGTTTTGTTAGAGTTAGCTGGGGGCATGTCCCAGCAACTCAACTTAGTTAGAGGCTTTTTAGACATAATAGTAGATTCAGCTTGTGTTGTTAAGTGATTGTTTCAGTTAACACTAAACTCTTAGTATATTTTATATATTCAGACTACTTGGGTTTTCCCCCATTTCAGATATCCACTGTTTTTAGATTCCGCGTAGTACTTATTTTACTCAGTTCTTTTCAGTATGCTTGATATATGCAAGACTCAGGGTTAGCTTTGGGTTACTCGTGATCCTAAATCCTGTGTTATGTCAAGGGGGTAGCCTCGGGGTGTGACATCTACCTCCGAGCTTTGGGTTCTTGTGCATTCACCATCTTTCTTATGGTTTTACTCAGTTTGGGATCATAAGAAATCAAAGGTGCTCCCTTACTTTTGGTGTTTGGCATGCACTAGCATGTAGATGAAACACACAAGAAACAAGAAGTAAAATTAGGAAATACAACTACAACTGAAAGTAATAGCTAGTAAAGTATTTCTGAACCGAAATTCCCTAGAAGCGGCGCCAAAATTTGGTACGTCCAAACTTAAACCTCAATTAAAAAGTATAAACGGTCAAAGTCAATTATAGAACTCAACTGGAATTGAGTTCGATCCACAGGGAATTTACTACAGAAATAACCTTACTAATGCTTTTATTCAATTGTTGTTAATATTTCCAAAAAAGTAAATTACAGAAAGTAGATGTTGGGTTGTTTGTGTTTAAGTAACCAGTACTCAGTTCAGATTTACAGTCAACAAGAGCAAACAGTAGTTTCAAGATTTTAGTAATTTATTTAACGAGACTAGGATTGTGTTCCCCATGACCTTTAGTTCACTCTTGAGTTCTATACAAATAACTACTCATTGTTAATATTACATGTTCCTATCAAGTTAGATACATCTAAACACTTTTCAGCCCTATTAGATGACTTTCACTCTTTTCCTCTCAGTCTTAGAGTACTTTAAAGTTTACCCATGCATACTTGTTAAGAAGGTTATCTTCTATCGAACTCTAATCTTCACAACAAGTTTATGGAGTTTGATTCTAGCTTTTCCTAACTATCACTTTTCTCTCGAACAAGTGATAAATATAGGCAAGTTCTAATGTGTGCACTCACTAGAAAGCAGTCATTATGAAAGTAGAATCAACATATGCAATTAACAACTAAACGTTACTTGTATTTGAATCCATAGTTATGTTTTAGCCATGGTTCCCACAACCCTAGTTATGGTGTTTAGCCGCTAATTATTTCAAGAAAACTAACAGTAGGGATTATTGAAATCATGATAAAATACTTACAATAATAGCAAACCAAAAGCTTCTTGATTACCAACACTAAATCAATAACATGAAGTTTTGATCCAAAGTAATCAACCAAGCAAAGTGTTAAAAAATGGAAACTTTGTTTTTTCCACGCTAAGAATGCCTCGATATCAAAAAAAAAATTGATCCACTTTAAAAATAAACCCTAAATAATTAAAATAGGCTTTCATAAGAGACCCATGCGAAGTAGGACTGCTAATGTTGAACAGATTCATGGGCAGGGTGACTGCTCATCTAAGGCTAGACAGCTCGTCAAGCCTTTTGTGGTCCCACACTTAGACAGTGTGGGTCTTCCTTCACTAGTGGTCTTCACAAGCGACTAGACGGCTCGTCTTAAGCACCACGGCCCGTACAACATCAAAGAAACCATCATATCCACATAAACAAGCTCAATTTTTTGCACTAATTCTTAGTTTTGAGCATCAAATATGCTATGAGTTTATGGCAAATCAGAGTAGTACACTAGATTTTGTGTTATAGGTCACATGGTCTATGTTGGTTAATGGTAAACGTCCCACAATAACGAACTAAGGTTACTTTCTAAAGTATCTCACAAGTGTTTTAAAGATGTTAAGCTTGCATTGACCATGATTATGACTTATGTTTTCTAACCTTTTTATCTTATGATTTTTCTTGGTCATTGCATATCATGTAAAGTCCTTTTTAGCATGATTGCATAACTTTTATGCATTTCTATCATACTTAGTACATTCCATGTACTAATGCATACTTGTGCATACATTATTTCATAATGTAGGGTTCAACTCTCCTACCTCTCCCACTTGTAGCTAGGTTATCCATTTGGAGCTTCAAGATTGGTGAGTCCTCATGTTCCGAGGATGAAGTTACTTTTAGAGCTTTATATCATTTTAGTTTTCAAACTTTGTACGTGGTGTATGGGTTACGTCCCAACCACTTCTTTTGAGTTAGTAGATGGCTTATTGAGACTTAGGTTAGACTTGTGCTTTGTCAAACTCTTTTATGATATAAGATTCATTCATTTGAAATTTTTATTTCTATTATCTTATATGATGTATGCTAAGTGGCTTGTGTAGGGCCTCTCAGGGTTCTATATAGCATGCTATGCTTATGTTATACTTTGGTTCCTAACATCTTCTGGAGCTCATCAACATATGCAATAAATTAATAACCTGGAATTCAATCTGCGGGCCTTCAGATATCATCAACAAATGCAATATGCATGCATTGCAACCCAAAATAATCCCTCAGGCTTATAATATCAAGTAAAAAGGTTCTTCTCTCAAAAAACTGTAGAAATTTGTATGTTTAAAGCAAATCTCTTTCTTTATAGTCCAAAACTCCTGTAAAATTGTATTCTTCCTCGAAATGCTCATGCCTCAATAGTAACACCAATAAGTTTGAAGTAAATATCTACTTAAAATGAAACACTGAGAACATGATGTAATTTCTTTCAAATTATAAAATTCCTCAAGTAAATCAATAAGACGTTCCCTCTGAGCCCACAAACAAAAAAACTGAGGCAAAAATTGTTTAAGGATCTCATATCCATTGTCCTCTCATTTTTATCTCAAGCATGTCAAATGAATATTTCATGTGTATGAATGCATATTGAACACAGTCAACTCACTCTTAATATATTCACACCACACAATCACTAGTGTAGACCCATCACAGTACAATCGTACAAACCTAGAACTCCAGCAAGTACAAGGCTTCAGGCTCACAATCACAATAATGTAGTAAAAAGCTCACAATATCAAAGTAAAATACTCAATCATACTAAAATCAACCAATGCATCAAAAATTAAGTTTTAAACCACCTAGAAGCATTCTAAAGACCCTATATCATCAACCAAGATTAAGGGTAATCCTAATCTAAGGCTTGACAGGCAAAATACTAGACTAATGTCATGAAAATGGATAAAATGTGACTAAAGATCATTGAAGCCTAAATTCTCATGATACAACCTTCCTAACTGATGAGTCAGGGATTTTGACTCATTCAGGGATTAACATTCAGAGTTTTAGTGTCCTCAATGTCTATTTTATACTCTAAGCTGATGTTAAAATGCTAATTTACAGTAATGAAGGCAAAAGAGAAAGGCAAGGATATTACTGGGCAAAAAAGAGCGAAAAAGCTGAAAAAACTGAAGAAAAGCAAGGCTGATGATCGCCAACACCAGTCGCCGAGTGGCTCTTCACCTCGCCAAAAGTTACAGCAGGCTAGCCCAGGGAAACACCGACTGGGTCGGCATGAGACTCAGCCCGCCTAAAGTTACAGAATAATTGGTGAAAAGTCAAGCTAAAAAGGTGAGAAAAAGGAACACTCGGCGCACCGCCGAACAGGGCGGCGACCCCGACCTCGATCGCCTAAAGTTACAATAAAGAAAAGATAAAATGTCAAGCCAAGAAGGCGATGATGGGAGCGTTTGGTGCCAGGTCGGCGACGCTCGTTTTATTCCGCCAAATGGTCCTGAAGCTAAAAATATAGGAACGTATAAATAGAATTTTGAAAAAAGAAAAAGGGTTCCCTCACATTCTAACTCTGGGATTTTTATCAAAGACACTCTGAACATTGATTTTAGTATTTTTTTTAGTGGGATTTTAAGTTGGGTTTTGATTTAGAGTTTGTTTGGGGGCATTGGGAAGACTTGCAATTTGTTACCCAAACTGATGGAGAATATAGTTGGTAACATTTTCTTGCTTTTTATGATCTGTGACTAAAACCACCATTATTGGGGGTGTGATTATGTGATTGAATGTTTCAATTATCTTATGGGTGTAAGTATTTACTGATTAATTATTGATTTGAAGTGAGTTCAATTGTTAGTTGAGTTTTAATTGATGAATTGTAGTTGCAAATGCAGTTCTAATTTAGCATTCTAGGCTTGCTTGAGAAAGAGGTTTTAGAATTAAAACTATCAATTGATGATTGTAGTGATTGGGTTGTTGTAGATTCAGCTTGAGAAAGTGGGTCTGAATTCAATCCTACCAATCTAGCTTGAAAGAGTAGATTAATTTAGATTTTGGGTTGCTCACAGTTGTTGGGCTTGTCGAGGTTCGAGAGGACTCACTTGATTCGTGATAGTTGATCGAGAGATGGCTATTACACTTAAGGTCTAGCCTACCCAATAAGATTTAAGTATTAACCACCCATTTAGTGAAATTGACATTAAATCG
Source organism: Solanum etuberosum (assembly GCA_029582245.1). Taxonomy (NCBI): domain Eukaryota; kingdom Viridiplantae; phylum Streptophyta; class Magnoliopsida; order Solanales; family Solanaceae; genus Solanum; species Solanum etuberosum. The sequence goes on along the minus strand of JAJONR010003629.1, from coordinate 23,226 downwards.
ATCACATCCCCAAGGATCCCTCTCTACTTGATTACTCCCCTGTTTTCGTAGCTGTTAATTGTTCACTCATATCCCCCACATTGACACTAGTTGTCAAACCCCTGTAATTTACTTTAATTGTTTCGATAATATCTACTTCTCCAAACGATTAGAACACTCCTTTCACTTCGTAATTGAATTCTCTACCGTATCACTCCATGTGGGATCGACCTCAACTCTTAGTTGGGTTTATACTTGATTACGACCGCCTACACTTAGAATAGGATGAAGTGTAGTTGAGCGTTATAAAAAAGGTGAAATGGTCTGATGGACCCTTATACTTGTATGAGTTTGTATTCTAGACCCTTCTACTTGACCATTTGTCAACTAAACCCTTAAACTCAATGAAATTCAACATAATAAATCCCTTTGACCATTGACCAAGCTTATGTGGCAACTTAATTGTTGACTTGGAACAAAAGCGTGTTTTCACGCATAAAAAGAGTGTGACACAAAAATTTAGATAAAAAATAATTAAAATAAAAATAAAAATATAATAAAAAGACCAAACAAAAATTCAAAATGAATTTCACTTCTATCTTCTTTCCCCCACCTCCTCCCCATTTCTTTTTCTCTTACAGTTTCCCCCCACCCAGTCCCCCGTCCCCACAGCTCTCCAATTTCTTCTTTTCTCTTTTGGTCTTTCCCGCTCAGTTCTCCTTCCTCACGGCTCTCCAATTTCTTCTTTTCTTTTCTTTTTTACTTTTTATTTCTCCCTAAATTAGGAACAAAATCAAGCTACAATTTTTGAGGAGACAGATCTGATAATTTTGATAGGTAAAAAGTAATTGTTTCATGTTTTTTTATGAAATAATGTAGAATGGATTGTGTAAATTTGTATATAAATATTAATATATATTGAAGTATTTTAGTGATAATTTGTTGACATAATGGAGAAAAGAGGTTTATGGTGTTTAAGTGATGGACGAAGTGGTACGCAAATTGTGACCGGAAGTTATGAATGATTAAAATACAGAAAAGAATGGTGAATTTTAGTGATATTGATGGTCATAATGAAAGGTTGTGATGGTGAGATCTAATGTAAAAAATGGAGAGAGGGGTGGTCAAGAAGAATGAAGAGAAATGGAGTGAAAAAGAAGAAAAATTGATTTTTTTTAAAAATAAATAATAAATGATGTGTAATTTTAAATCTGACGTGGATGATGATGTGTCATTTTTGTTGAGAGTTTGAAGTACACGCAGAGCCAAGGGGGTTTAAAATGCTAAGTTACATTGAATTTAAGGGTTCAATTGACAAAGAGTTAAGTAGAAGGGTCCAGAATACAAATGCATACAAGTACAAGGGTCCATCAGATCATTTCGCCTAATAAAAATGGTGCCGCTGCCGGGGAGTGGTGTTTGGAATTCTGTTAGTGAAGTTTAGTTGTGAACTGATTGTGTTGTAGTTGAATAAACTTATTTTTGTGTTTTGTTGGCTTCTCTTAAACAGGTGACGAGATGAGTGTTAACGGGAGCAATGCTAGCCAACTTGGACACAATGATGACATCGATAATTTGCACGATGTCAATGAAGCTCATTTAGGAAGTGTAGGTGCTATTCAATTGCCTATGATTGTAGGCAATGCAGTGTTTCATATGACTAGCACTATGTTGCAGCTGTTACAAATGAAGGGTTTATTTGGAGGGCTAGCTCATTAGGATCCTCATGACCACATCCAGAACTTTATGGACGTGTGTAGTCCATTTTCCTTCGAAAATATCACGCAAGAGTCGGTTCGACTTTGCTTGTTTCCTTTTTTTCTAATGGGGGAAGCAATGAAGTGGTTGGCTGAGTTGCCAAGAGAATCAATAACATCTTGGGAAGAGCTTATCGAGGCTTTTTATGTAAGGTTTTTCCCTCCCTCGAAGATGGTTAAGTTGAGGGACCATATTCAAAACTTTAAGCGAGTAGATGGAGAGCCAATCCGTGAGACGTGGTTGAGGTTTCAAAAGCTGCTGCTCCAATGTCCAACTCATGGACTTCCAAACAATGTGTTGTTACAATACTTCTACCGGAGCCTCGACTCAGTCAACAAAGGCGTTGCTGACCAGCTTGTTTGAGGAGGAATCATGTAGCAACCGTTTGATATAGCATCCACTCTTCTTGATGAAATGACAAAGATTAACCGTGCTTGGTACACTTAAGAAGATCAAGTGTCTCCCTTGAATTTTGGGATGACAAAAGAGCAAGTGGAGAAAAACCATGAGCGAGATGAAAACATAGCCAAAATGATGTCCCAAATGGAATTGCTAACAAATCAGGTCAAGGGAAGTATTTCTGAAAACAACGAGGTGCAAAAAGTCTCAAGACCAGAGGAGGGTTCTTGCCCGGGTTCTTTAAAGTCGGGTGGGAATCAAGGTTGGAACACACTTAGTGAGGATGGACGGAGAAGTTACAACCGAGATTTGGCTGACCACAATAACTTGTGGAGGAGAGAAGATGCCTATGATGCGTGTTACTTGCACATGGGTGATAGCCCAAGATCTAGGGAGAGTTCCGGGAGCGTTCGGGTGGAAGATTTGTTATCCCACATTCTGATTGTAATAGTGATGACTAACCATTGACAGGTTACAGTGACCATTCATCACAATCGTGAAGGTCATGGCTCACATCTGCGATGACCATGGAAGTCGACCTTCATGATCGCAATGCCATGGTCACAATTGAGAAGACCATTTTCACTCGCCTTCACAACAGGACTCCATGGGTGCAAATACAAAAAGCAATGTTGGGTGCACCAGCAAAGGTTGCATCAACTCAACTTGAAGTTGAGGAATATGTCCCAACGGGGGCTCGAGATGCATTCTGAATCTTGGGAATGCAAATAAAATATGTTACCCCACAAAAATTGACATTATGAACTCAACAAAATTGACAAAACAACCAACGGGGGTCGTCTCAAAAAAATGCTGACCAAGGTCAACATTCCCACAAATCAACCAAAATAGGAATTTCACCAAACATCACGAAATTATCCCAATCACCTAGTAATCTAAAGCAAAGGTCATTTTAGACAAAATCCAACATTTTAGAGCTAATGACACCGACGAAATATCATCTGAGCCCATTTACCACAAATGTTGACTGAGGTCAACCATTTACTAAACATTCCAACATCTCCCCCTAAATGCTCAAACTCACACCAAAAGCCTTGAGACCAGAACAATCAATGCTACTAACCCAACACGGACATATGGAAGCCTATGGAACTGACAAAATTCTTATATGACTACGAATTCTCTAAATATTGATCAAAGTCAACTCTTTCAATATAATAGGAAAGGCATAATACATAAATAGGACCCTAAACTTGGCTTCAAATTTAACTTTGACTTTAAACTTTCAAAGTTACAAATATGCACTTTAACTATCCAACTGTTAAATAAAAAAATACTCGAATCCCACCTGGCAAAACACCTGATGTTCACTCAATTTGTGTGCATTAAGAGTAAATTTTGAGGCCCACAACCGTAAAAAATATGTTGAAATAACAATTATACCCTTAATGAATTCCTTTTATATATATCTTTATATTTTCAAATCAAAATCCTATTTTTCCCTCTTCTTTCAAACCAAGCTTTTTTCTCTCTCTTTAGCATGATTTCTGCTCATATTTAGTGCAAATGGCTTTTAATTTTTTTGTCATTGTGGAAAAAGAGCTATAATGAAGATTTCTTGGTCTACAAACAGTCCAAGTCGTTGGTTTCTTGGATGTGAAGATGGTCAGGTATAGTTCCATTTAAGAGATCTTTTTTTGTTTAAATTTTAGTACTCAAGATTCAACTTTTATAGTTAATTTATTCTTCTTAACGGGTTGGATGCAAGTATTTTAGTGGTGTTAAGTTGATTATACTGAACACACTAGAATTGGTATATTGAGAATACAAAAGAGGATAAAAAACGTGATGAAGAAAATGAAAAGATTAGGAGGAAATATCGAGTTTTGCTAATCATTGTAATACTATCTTAGATTTATAGGGAGTTTTTTATGTAGTAGATGCGCCTAGATGTTATGTAGATTGGTTGAAAAAGTTATGCCGGAATCATTTTTTCCGTAATGTAGTTTTCTATATGAGTTACTGGCTGCCTATATCTATAGTAAACAAGAAAATTACTTTAAATTTTTAGAGTTTGTCTTTCAATATTCATCACTTTACATCTTACAAGGTCATTACTTCAATATAATAGCAAACATCAGACATTACTTCAATACACACAGAAAATGCACTATTTCATACATAGTAAACACCAAATATCAGTCATAACAAACACCAACAGACTTCACAAAGCATAACTTAACATCCATTAAAATAGGACAACTAGATTCATAAATATCCATAATAACCTCCAAAGATTTGTCTAAGCAAACATATATCAAAATAACCCAAAATACATCAAAATGATCAATAATTGGAGTATGCCTTTATAAAATATTTATCAAAATAAGCAAAAACAATGATGTCATAGATCAACATTTTTCACAATCACTGACACTGTTAAAATCTTATGGAACCCACTTGGACTTGATTTGCAACTTTTTTTGTTGTGACATTTGTTGAAGTTGGTTTCCAATCATTACATTTTTTCTTTTCCATTTCAAACCAAGTGGGTTGAATCCAAGATCAGCATTTATTTGTGATGCATCTTTAAATGCTACCCCAGACCCACTTGAAATAACTCTTTCACTTGATCTTCCAGGTTGCATAATTCATATATATTATTCATTATACCTAAATAAAGATGTAAGAAAATCAAGTAAAGAATATACATACATTAATGACTTTTCTTCTGGATTATATATCTGTGTAAACACCAAATCCCACATCTCTTATTATTTTTCTTCCAACTGAAGAAGATGTTGGCCTTTGGCCTTACAGTTGAAGAAGAAGTTGGCCTTACAGTTGAAGAAAATGTCGACCTTACAGTTGAAGATGATGTTGCCCTTGTAGTTGAAGAAGATCTTACCCTTGCAGTTGTTTGTTGCTTCTTCCTTCCTTTAACTATTGAAGTTTCTGCACCTAAAGAAGAGGCATGTCGAGTGTTAGGCTGACTCATTGGTGATTGTGCAGATTGCTGAGAGGGTTGTTGAAAAGGTTGTTGAAAGGGTTGTCAAGGCTGTTGTGTGGGGTGTTGAGAAGGTTGTACATTAAGAAACAAAATTAGAAGTATAAAAACGATTCAAACGTAAAGTAATTTCAAAATGCTTAACAATGATTTACAAGTTCTTTTGTTATGCCCAACTTCATGGCATTTGGAACATGAAATTTTCACTCCATTCTTTGATGTTTTCCCCACTTCTTTTTTCTCGGTTCATCTTTAACTTTTCTTCTATATCTACCTGGTCTTCCAGGAATTTACTTCACTTCAGGGGGTTGAACTGATGGGTTATTGGTTTCAGGCCACATTACCATATTAGATAGGTTGTAAGAAGTACTTATAAGTACTTAAGTATGTATCTTTTTTGTACCAATGCTCCACATAATCTTCTGGTTCTTGGTCAATATGATACAAGACACAAACTACATGTTTGCAAGGGATACCACTCAATTGCGACAGCCTGCACCTACATGTCTTTTAATCGTATTAATTATGTGTCTATATTCCCTTTCTTGAATCTCAAATCCAATGTCATGGTTCCAATTCATCCTTAGTGTCCTGCCAATCTCTTTGTTTTCTTCTAAAATTAATCTTGTCATGGATGAAATATCATTGATCCAAGTATCTGCAAACATAATCATATCTCCATGCCTATCCATCATTTATGTCTAATATTTTCAAGCATACTAATCACAGATTTATGTCTAGGACCAACAATTCATGAATTAAATGTTTCACACATATTATTTTTCACCATATCACACTTTGTTGTTTAGCTAAATAAAGATCCACACCAATATTATTTATTATAGATAAGCAATGACTCACATTTTGTCACCCAATTTCGCATATATTCCAACACATCACTAAATTTAACCTCAAAACTAGCTTTGACACACCTCTAAAATATTTTTCTCCTTTCCTCATGTCTCTATATTTTTTTCCAGTTTGTCCAAATATGTCTTGCACACATTCTTCTTTCAACATTGGGAAGTAAGTCAGAAATTGCTGACTCAAGACCCTAAGAAAAATTAAAGCTATAACTTTAAGGTATCTATTAGCATAAACAACTTTAAGGCATCTTTAAGACATCTATAAACGGTAACAACTCTAGCATCATATAAAACTAATTCTAAAAGACTATAAAAGTATCTATTAGAGGGATAACTAGTACAAAAGAACGTGTATTAGTAGTAATAACTCTAGCATCATAAAAGACTAGTATAAAAGACTTTAATGCAAATGGCAGACAAGAAACACATGAGATCAACTTCAGAGGAATAACAAGAAACACATGAGTTCAACTTCAGAGTTCAACATCAATGAAACCGGCAGTCAAGCATCTAAAGGGATGACTAGTATAAAATACTACAATGAAACTGAGTTCAACTTCAACAGTAAATAAGCAAATAAACTGGCGGAAATGATCATGTTGTTGTCTTACATGTTGATATCTTAAAGACAACAAATAAACTGGCAGAAAAACAACAAATAAAGTGGCATAAAATTTTAAAGAAAAGTGACAGTATATTAAAATAAATACCTTTTGCATGTCATACATGATTGTTATGCCATTTTGATCACCAAGTTGAAAATCTTGAATGAGATAGCTTAAGAACCAACTCCAAGAGTGTTTAGTTTCTTGATCAACCACTACCCAAGCTATTGGATACATTTGATTGTTTCTATTTTTTCCAGCAACCACTAATAATTTTCCCCTACAATCACCCTTCAGAAAACATCCATCCAATCCTACAACCTTCTAGCCATCCATTCTTCAATGCAGCAAAGCAAACATAGAAATATTTGAACAAATATTTGCCAGAGATTTTTTCATTATCAGTTCTCACCCAACAAGGACTGCAGTATTTGTAATCTTAATCATATCATCATAGTCTAACAACCTTGAAAACTCAAGCTTCCAATCACCCAAGAACTTGACAATAACATTCATTTTTGTCCTGTAACATATTGATCTTCCTACTTCTAATCGCCATTATTTTCGTAGTGTCTCTTGAAGCTTATGAACTCCAATTTCAGGGGGACATATTATTATACCCCTCATCTTCATTCCACATATTTGGCTGAGCACAACATGTTCATGTTCTTTGTAACACATCTATGAGTAGGATAGTAGTTTTTAATAAAAAAATATATTGTATCTTTATCCAAGCTTGCAAAGATTTCCCATTTACACTTTCCTTCAAATCTTACCCTAAATCTATGAGGTTCATTGGGTTTAAGCTTTAACATGACCTTATGTTGAATAGCATGATCAGCAACAACTTTTCTAAATTGAGTTGCACTCCAAATATCATACCCAACTCAAAGAAATAGAAAAAGACGAAGAAGCATATCTCAGTTTGCTGATTTTTCTTCTTGAAGGTAAATCAACACTTGGTTGTGCTAGAACATCTAACTCCTCATCACTATCTTCACTTGGTTCATTTGATGACCAAATAACGCTTCATCACTTCCCAATCAACCATTATATTTGGCTGCCTTGTTGGTGAAAATATTCTCAAATTCCTTATCTATGTCAGCTTCTCCAAGCTCAACCTCGTGATCCTTTGAAGTTTTTTTAGTTCTCTTTTTTTATTTTGCAGCTTCATTTTTTTTCTTTTCTAAGTTTTTCTCTAAAAACTCTCAATTCTTCATCAACTTCCCTATCATCTAGATCTGGAACACCATTTACGTCTTCCTCTTCAAAGTCAAGAGAAATAATATTTTCTTCCTCTAATAGTTGTTCAACTTCAACTGCCTTATTTATATTATCCTCAAGATGTGAAATTCTAGAGCAATTCCCCAATTCTTGATTATTTTTTTAACAGAAAATGGTCCCAAAGTAGTTGTAGCAGTAAACCCCCCCTTCATTAATAATCACATGCTTCATAAACAACTTAAAATATGACCCACTCTACAAATTTATAATAAAGTTATATAGTTGGTAGTCACTTTCTAACTTGACAAAATTATGGATAATAGGGTCTTCATTAAAAAAATATCAATTTCATCTTACCCAATGTCTTTTGCATAAGATTTCAGTTCGGTCAAAGATAAGTGCTCCTTATTGATGAAAAGTCTCAAATACACCTCATCCAATTCTAGGTGTAAAAAATTGTTAATCAGTATAAAACCCAACGAAGAGTTGTGGTCGAACCCACAGGGAGTGGTATGTGTCTAAGATTCAATTATGAAGTACAAACGTGATTTAAATGGATACAGGAATACAGTTTAGCGAAAACATACTAATAAATCTAAATGGGTGACAACGAATGTCAGATGGGGGGTTTGATTTGTTTATTATCAGCTACAGCACAAGCAAAACAGGAAAAATAACAATAGATAGAGGAATTCTCGGGATGTGATCGCTTATAAGCTAATTATGCTATATGGGTAATTGAAATCTAATAGTGAGTTGTTGAAACACTGTGGGTAGGCTGGGCTTTTAGTGTAATAGTTTTTTCTCGAACAACTATTACGGATCAAGTAATTTATTTCGAACATCAAAAAGCTTAATACGATAATCAGCCAGCAACCTTAATACATCCACTCTCTCGAGCTAGATGGGTAAGATTGGATTCAAGATTCACTCTCTCGAGCTGAACCCATATCGACCCAATACCCACAAATCATTAATTAAAAGCTTTGGTTCCAAAACTCTTTTCTCAAGCAAGCTAAGAACACAAGGTTAGAATTGTATTTGTAACTACAATTCATAAATTAAAACTCAGCTAATTATTAAACCCACATTAAAACATCAATTTCATCATCAAACAACAATACTCATAAGATAATGAGACAAATAAACACATTATCACACCCCAAAAATTGGGGTTTTAACTACACATCATAAAAACAGAGAGACAGTTACCAAATGCATTAGCAATGATCTGGGTATGAGTCTCCAAACCTTTACAATGATTTCTAAGAATGAAATTCAAAGACCCACTTTCAAATCCTCAAAAATCTACAATTAGCACTCAAAAATTAAGAGAAAACTCTATGTCTAGAATGGGAACTGTAAAATCTGGGTGAGAACTCTCAGAGCCAACTCCCTAAAATTCCATTTAAAAATCCAATTTATAGTTTCCTGAAATTTTGCCTGAAGGTCCACTTGGCGAATTAAGTCGCGCCTCGCCGAGTGGATCGGCGATCCGCCGATTGTCCTATTCCATCGCCATTTTGCATTGGCCTTCAGCATCTCAGGTCCTGTAACTTTGGGCAATCCAATTTGTTATCGTGGAACCGATCGGCGATCCACTGCCTGCTCATTTCTGTCGCCAACTTGGTTCTTCCCCAGGGCTAGACTGCTGAAACTATAGGCGAGCTAAAGAGCCACTCGGGGGTGTGCCGAGTGGTCTTGGCGATCTCCAGGATTGCTTTTTCTTCACTTCTTCAGCTCTTTAGTTTCTTTTTTGTCCGGTTATGTCCTTGCCTTGCTCTTTAGCCTTCATAGCTATAAATCAACACTTTAACATCAGTTTATAGCATAAAATAGGCATTTGAGGCCACTAATACTATCAAAAGAAAGCCCTAAATGAGTCCAAATCTTGGACTCATCAACACCCCAAACTTAAACTTTTGCTTGTCCTTAAGTAAAACTCAAGATCAGCAGTTCAATAAGGATGTCTACAAATAGTGCTGCATAAGACTCAACATAAATGCATACAACAAGGTTTAAATTACTCATACAATGATCAATTGTGCACTCAAAGTTTCAAATTATGACTTACCATAATCAAGAGTACTCAAGCTCACAATGCTTGCTTCAAATACAAGTTCAAGCTCAACAAAAGTATTCAAATTCCCTTACAACAAAGATCATTCCATAATTACACAAAATATCTCTAGAATTGAAAGTCCTGGAATCACATACAAATCTCATACTCACAAAGATGAACACATGCATGACTCTACCCATAGGCTTGCCCTTATTTTCCAATCAACATTTGTTTCAGCTTACTCAAGATCAAAAAGGTCTTTTCAAGGTTTGTAACGGGGCTGAGTGTAAAGGTATGGTCATTTAGGCTTAGTGGCTTCTACCTTCATGAAGTATGGCTTGAACATCACTTTCCTCCTTTTCTTTAACATTTCAAACATGCTCATGATCCACCCCATTATTCAACTTCATATGAACCACCGGATACCCCATTTCTTTTGCAATTTTCACTACTTTATTTCACAAATTTTTCATTCTTTTTCTTTTCTTTCTTCTTTTTCATTCCTTTTTCTCTTTTCTTTCCTTTTTTTTTACATGGAGGGGTTCCATATTTTTCAAATCAATCCATACAAAAAGGGGAAATTTTTCACACTTCTTGACTTTCTTTCTCTTTTCACCACACCCAAAACTTAGGCTTTTGGCCTAAGTTGGTTATTCAAACAAACCATACTTCATGAAAGTTATGGGTGGATGGATAAAGAAAGGTCACAATTGCTCAAGTTTCTTCCAAGAAAAAGGGGTAAGGCTCAAAAAGGGCCAAGCAAGGTTCACACTTCTCACAAGGTTGGCCACAAAGAGGTATGTAGTCAAATAGGCTCACTCTTCAACTTTTTACCTAAGATCATGTATATAGCTTGCATCACTCAGTCAGCCGGACCAACGGGGCAAATTCTAGGTGTCATCATGCACAATGTTCAAGGTAATCTCACCACACAAGGCATTGACACAATTATCAAACAAGACTCCACACTTTCTAGCTAGCGTGCAATGTTCATCACAAGAGACTTCATCAACAATCGGCTAGTCACAACGAGATGCTAAAAGTTCACATATTGCCTATGTAACTTCGTTTGCCTCATCGTAGTCGCACATTCATTTTGTTCGATTAAGAGCACCATTCAAGTCATCAGTATTGATCACACCTGACACTCAAATTTGCACAAGCACAGTCACATTTACACACAAAAGATGTGGCAAAATTTTTAAAATTTGGTTCAAAACCATTTTCAATCAAAACAATGGGTTGTAAGATAAAAGCATCCACAACACAATTCAACAACCAAGATATATATAGATATAAACCAAAAAGGCTCAATATTCACAAAACAGACAAAAGAGGTAGGTATGGAAATACCTCACCCCACCCAACAAAATAAGCAGTTGTCCTCAAATGCAACTAAAACAAAAACAGTAAATAAAAATAACAGAGTGGGAGGTAAAAATAATCATCCTGCCAAGCTAGGCCTGGGGTGAAGTCTGCATCTCAGTTGCTCCGTCAGTCGAGGCATCAAAGCCCGGCGTCTCATCAACCTTGGATCCACTGGAGCTGACCATGGATACATCCCTCAAAGAGGCCTGCACAGCTGAATCTACCATGGCCTCCTCTAAGTCAGTCAGGCCCTCAAAAATAGCCTCATCACGCCCACCAAGTTACTCCTTATCAGTCTCAGCCTCGGAATCATCAGCAGCAACATCAGCCCTAATCTCATCTCTGGTAGTAGCCGGAGGCACCTCAGAACAGGTTGGAACATCTGTACTCTGGTCATCTGGAATCTCCACCGTCCCAAATAGTAAACTAAAGTCTGTGGACTTCAGCTGGTCCATATCCTTCTTCAGTCCAATAATATCGGCCTTCAAGGCCGTCACCTCCTCAGTAGCTCTCTGGCCTCTCTCACATGCCACAAATCTCATTGTGAGGGCATCAATAGAAGCCTAGAGAGGTATCAATGCAGCAGTAATAGCTCTCTCAATAATGTAGGGAACCTTGGCCTATAGCCGGGAAGCACGCACATCAGCAGAATGGGCTAGGTGCCCCATCTTGAGAAGTATGGCCTGAGTGATCGAAGGCCGGAAGGCAGAAATACCAGCAGCAGATCTAGGGGGCGGGGGAGCAGAAGAAGAGCAGGGAGTGTCGGAAGGAGAATAACTAGAGGTACCTAAAGGCCAGTGGCTGGAGTGGGCATGGCTGCCTCTACAGGTATCGCATCAACATCAACCTCCGGGGACGTGTCCACCGAAGCTGCTCTCCTTCTATCTGCCTTATCCTGTGTGTACTCGGCCTCTATATGCTAGATGCGGTAGAGGAGGTGGGTGTGATCTCGACATCCCTCTTCTCATCTCGACGAACACTGGCCCGGTGACATAATTATGTGATCAATATCGGGAATGGAAGAGATGTCTTGCGCTGCTTGGCCCTCATGGCCATCTCTCGTTTGATGATCAATCCCAAATTTAGCCATTTCCTTGCTATGATAGATCCAAGGCATGCCGCCTTTGGGTGGCAGAGAATGGACTCATTCTGCGATGGCATGATCGTGCTGCTGATGAACCCAAACTAGTATCTAGCAGCTACATTTAAGGCCTTATTCTCTATAGGCGCTCCGGCCTCAATCCACCTCGGGGTGGTGTCACAAATCAGGGGGGCTAGCCAACCCTTCAGGTCATCTAGAGTCTTTGTAGCGATCATACTCTGGTACTCGTGCTCAAAATATGTAGCCCTCTCAAACACAGCGTTGATTTCATCACTGTTGCATCTAACTTTCCTCCCTCGGACCATCACGAAGTCCACCGTCTTGAAGGTACTAGCCTTCTTCATCCCTTGAGGTACCAGGTCACTGTAGGCAGCATAGAACTCCTGGACCCATGTAGGAATATATGGGTCACGGGTCTTGGTGAAGACCTCAAACCTGTGGAACCTGAGGGTGTCCCACATATTTGGATGTCGGTCCACTACGCCATCTGTGGACATTCTATTTTCTTCTAAGATTGTCCTCAATCCCTCGGCCTTTAACCGATTGAGTGACCGTGGAGGAGGACCCTGTTCTGGCGGTTCCGGGACCACCGTCTGTGCTAGAGCTGGAGGAGGAGGAGCCTAAGCTGCCGGGATCCTAGAAGGATCATGCATTGCCTTGGAACGAAGCTCTCCTCTCCGGGTGTAACACCCGGAAAACTAGTAAGTTAAACTAGAGCTTTACGTGAGAGTTCTAGAGTTTGGTGTGAGGGTTAGAGTCGTAGATTCAACTTCCCATACTTAGAATAAAGGTTTTAGGGCTAGGGAGTCAAGGTATGACCCCCCAAGGACCAACCAAGGGTCCTTGAGGGGGACCCAAAATAGCCCCTAGAAACTGCCCAAAATGGGCCACCTACGGATGGGACCCACGCCCAGTAGGTGGACCCACGCCCCATGGGAAGGGGTCGTGGGTCAAGACCCCAAATTGTTGAGTTGCAGGCCACCACCCACGGAGGACCAGCACGCTCCGTGGACCCACCCACGGTCTGTGGGAGTGGTCTCGTGGGTGAGGCAGCCTTGGTCCCTTAAGTTGTTAAGTTGGGGGTTAAGGGAAGGGTCTAGAATTAAATAGTTATTAAGTGGGGTCATTTTATTAGTAATTAGACCACCTATATAAACCTAATAGACCCCTAAATACATTGATCCTAGTCATTATTTCAATTCACCAAAGAACCCAATTCCCTCCAAGAAATTCTCTCTCTAGAAAGTGAAGAAGAAGAGAAGAAAGCTAGGTCAAATTCCTCCATTGTTGCTAGCTTTTGTGAGGGATTTATAATCAAGGTATGTTAGCTTATTCATCCATGGATTCTTCCATCTATGGAGCCCCCTAGAATTCCCCCAATTGTGAAGATGAAATCCCCAATTCAAGTTAGGGTTCCTTCCAAAATTGTTGGTTAAGTTGAGTATGATTCCAAATGAGTGGATAGTACTTGTTTATGATTGATTTAGTATTGAATCAAGATATTATGGTGATATTACATGTTTTCCATGGTTAACCCTAGTCTAATTGATGAAATTGAAGAGTGTGGGTTTATGCCTTGTGAAGTGAAATTGAGGATTTATAGGTGATCTTCTAGAATTGATGTTATGTATAGTAATTGTTCAAGAATAGAAGCATGTAAATATGAATTGAACTAGGTTAAGATATATATGATGGATCATGACTAGTAATGATTTAGATTGAGCCTTTATGATGAATCATGACTAGAATTGCCTAAAGATGAAGCTTGTGACTAGAATGCCTTGTGATCTAGATATGTATGATGATTGTAAGAAATAAAGCTTTGAGAGTAAGGCTTTTAGTCATGAATATTGATCACTAGGGCCTTGATAGTAAAGCTAACATGGTGAATTATGTATGTTAAGGTTTTAAGAGTGAAGCATATATGAAAATGGTAGACTACTAGATAGAGTTGTTGTGGAAGGACTTTACCCACCTAATCTACCTCATGAATGTTTGAATGTATGAAGTAATAGAATCACATGAGTTAGGATGATTTCCATCTAGTTCTTGAACCCTAAGTGTGATGATTGAAAGTAAGTGTTGAACCTCAAGGAGGTGAAGTATGAGATTATTCTTGTAGTAATTGAACTACTTGAATTATGATTATATCCATGTCTAATGTAGTCCTTCTAGATGTGTTGATTTGATATGAGCTTTCTCCTTGAAAGGGCAAGATATGATAGTATGCATGTTTTATGCAAGATTAGTACATGTTTAAGAAGACTTTGAGAGTAAAGTGAATATGCTCATGACCTAGTTGTAGTGTTGTTGAAAGGTTAGGCTCAGATACACACTTATGCATGAATATGATACGATGTGAGTAGTTTCCTCACAATATGATGATTCTAAGGTTGGAAGACTAGTCTCGCCTAATGAATCTATATGTAGACATGGCCGGTGAAAGGTTATTCTCACACATGATCTAATGAGCTATAGTATGAGTTATGTTGGATTGAGTGTCAAGACATTCTTTCATAAATATGAACTTAAGTCAAGACTTAATATGAACTCAATGGGAATTATTCTTAGCACCGAGTGGATATGAATATGAGATGGAAGCTTATACGCTAGTTGAGTCCAGCTTCCCAATGAAAGCTTATACCATAGTTGAGTCCGGCTTTCCAAATGTGTTCCTTTTACCATAGTTGAATCCGGGTTCCCAAAGTATGTATCTCATGAGATGGAAACCTTCTACCATAGTTGAGTCCGGGTTTCTAGTAGCAATCTCCTTATCCCATAAACTATGTGCCCTCATAGGTTACTTAGCTATTGGATCCACGTAAGCTAAGAGTATGGTTCTACCTTAGGCAAGTAGAACAACCCCTTTTCGGTGTGGGGTAGACATCGGATTTCATGTTAAGCTCACATGGTCTATGTCGGTTAAGGCTAATTCCCAAAACAAGAATATGATTATGAATTATGAATTATGAATCATGGTTACTCAAGAAGCTTTACTTAGCATGGATGGGAATATGGGATCTTATTCATGCATGGCATAAGTATGCGTTGAGGGTAGTTATGATATGTTCCTTTTATGATATGATGATCTATGTTTATGACTTATGCTTATGATGTGTGCTTAGTTTGGATTGTATCTTGAAAGGCCCTTCCAATGCATGTGTGACTAAAGGTGGATGTTCCCTTTTCCTTTATGATGAGATAAATATGAGAGCAAAGAGATGATCAATATGCATGATGACTTACAGGGGTACTTAGTATGGGTTAGATTATGGGGTTTTGTCCATACATTGCACAAGTATGACTTGAGGTGGCCTAGGTAGTGTTTCTCTTATATAAAGTATGTTTAGATTGGATCATTGCTATAGTTTCCTTCCACGTTATGTTTGACTAAAGGTGAGAGATTACCTTGTCTATGAGAAGTAAGCTAAAGGATAAGATCAAACATGATAAAGAGGTATGATGTCCTAAAAGTGGTACTTAGCCTAGGTGGGATTATGGGGTCTCATCTATGCATTGCACTAGTATAACTTGAAGGTTACTTATGAAGTTTCTCTTATGTTAAGAGGATTTGAGTATGGACTAAGCTTATGAATATGTGGTATTTCCTATGTTATTGGATCATGCCTTATGTTGACTTATGCTCAGGTTATGACTATATTGGAGATTATGCTTATGACCATGTTATTATCACTTATGTTTATGTCTCATGTCGACTAACCATTATGATATGCTCTTATGATGTTATTCTAGCTAACATATTTAGTACATTTTGTACTAATGCATACTCTTGCCTACATTCTTATCAAATGTAAGATTCGGCGATCTTGAGTTCATTTCTTGAGGATAGGTTTCTAGAAGAGCAAAGGAGTTGAAGATTTGGTGAGTCCTCATAGCTTCGAGGATCTGATCACCTTTCCCTTTTATGTATTTCTTTTAAGTTTTAGACTATTGTATGGGCTGCGTCCCAAGTTTTTATTCAAGGTTGTATTAGATGGTTTGAGACAAAGTTTTGTAGACTTCCACTAGCTTTTATAAAGACTTCGATTGTAAAGACAAGTTTTAAAATTTTTGCATCATTTATATGTACTTTATGTTATGATATGCTAAGTGGCTTGTGTTAGGCCTTTCGGGGTCTAGTACGCCATATTACATCTAGGGTGTACCCCTGGGTCGTGACACCGGGCTTGCAGTCTCAGCTATGGGCGCCTTGCCCTTTACTTTTCCTCCCTTTGGTGGTGGCTTCTTGCCCTTAGAATTGGAAGCAGTTGCTTCCTCATTGATAACGACTCCACGTGACCGCTTTCGGGGCGGCAACGCCACTATCGTTTAAATTAGTTCTAGCCATACCTGCAAAACAACGGAGAAACACTCAGAAAAATTTCTAGAAAATTGCAGAAAGACTCGCCTAACCGTTCGGCGAGTCGCCGAGTTACTTTGGCGAGCCAGATTGGGCTCGCTGAAAGTACCAGCGCAAAAAATTTCAAAACTCAAGACAGGTCGGCGATGTTCAGGGCCATTCGGCGGATCGCCGACATCAATCGGTAAGCTGAAAGTAGCTCGCCGAAAGTTACAGTGTATTTTAGGGATCAGGGGCGCAGAAAGGGCGATAAAGAAGGACTTTCGGCGAGCTCAGGCTTATCGCCGAAGATTACAGACTTAAACTAACCAATTTAATGAAATTAAGGGCGATCTGTAGGGGATTTGGCGAACTGCCAAACCACTCGGCGAGCTCGACCCAGCTCGCCTAAGGGCCCTTCGTGCCAGTTTTCAACCCCTATCATCAAGATCCAACATGCAGCCCACAAAAAATTAAACACATGCATTATGAAATTAAGGTTAGACCCATACTACCCATGCCCTCGGGGTACTCAGACTTTCCCTGATTTGGCCAAAATTGGCCATTTGATGACTTTTGTCCTTAAGAATGACGTCAAACGCTCCATCATTGGGCAAATTACGTCATTTAGCACAATTCGGGGTTACTTAGACTTCACCCCACTAGACCCAATACAAAAACACCGCAACCCAACAATTTAGACTTGATTTTACAAGCAAGAACACAGGAATTGATCAATTTGAGGCAATTAGGCACACATTTAAACAAATTACGGGCCATCCAACACTTAAAAACAATTAAAACATATTACCCACCAACAATCAACATCAATAAACCTATTGCATTCGATTTCAACCACACTATTACGGTACGGGGTTCGGATAACAAACCTGAATGCCGAAAATAAAAGTTTTAACGCTAGGTGGCAAAGTTCCACAATCCGAGCAAAGAATTCACACGATAAAGGAGTAAAACAAGGAAAAAATGTAAGATCTAAAGTGGGAAGTGAGAGTACGGGGGTTAAAAATGGGAAAAGATGAAGGATTTTAAAATTTTAAACTGTTTGGCCTTTAAAACCTTTCAGTTCGCGCTCCCTTCGGCGGAGTAATTCGTTCTCCCCGAACCACTCGGCAATGCGCCGAGTGGTCTTTTCCTCGCCGAGTTTTATAAGATTCCCAGCAATTATTGTGGGTTCAAACGGCGGACAAATTCGGGCTTGCCGACCTGTTCGGCAAGACGCCAATTTATCATGTAGCCCACCGAGTTTTACAGAGTGCCCCTTTCAAGCTTGGTAGTTCCAACGGCGGTCCAAGTCGGGGCTCGCCGACCTGTTTGGTGTGTCACCGACGTGACCTTGGCTCGCCAAACTATTCATTTTCCCACACTTTTCACTTTTCAACCTGCACATCAACACCCGTTATTCACAAACAAACTTTAAAATCATCAAATACTTGGGTTGCCTCCCAAGAAGCGTCTTAGTTAACGTCGTGGCACGACAAGAATACCAATTTAAGATTCATTTTTAGGGTTGGCCATTGTATCACTAGGCAACCCCCCTTTTTGTCTTAGATTCAGTTGGGTCGAGATTTGACCCATTTGCATTTCCAACTGCTTAATAGAGACTGAGTGAGAAGTCACCATCTAATTTAGAGTTGAGACATCCTCCTTCATCTCTTTCAACACTTTGTCTGACCCTTCAACTTTGTTGAGAATGCGTGAGAGCATATCTTTTGTACGGCCACCCTCTGACTCTTTGGGATTTTAACGCTCATGCGGTAGGACATACATGTCCTTGTCACCCTCTCTCTCCTTCCAAGTGGTGTTACGATCACGCCAATCTCTGCCACGGTCTCTCCAGCCCTCATCTCTGTTCCAACCTTGATTTCCACCCGGCCTTGGGTAGTTTGGGTGAAATCCTCCTCCTTGATTTGCAAGGAAGTTCACTTCCTCATTGTACAACGCTTCAAATTGTGCTTCATTAGGGTTTACTCCACCAACACCCACAGCGTTAACACTCCTCAAACCAATACCCATCACATTTTTTTACAATAAATCCAGCTGGGTCATCATTTTAGCCATGTTTTGGTCTCTCTCTTGATCCTTCTCAGTCTGCTCTTTTGTCATTCTAAACGTGAGAAAAGACACTTGGTCTTCACGAGTGTGCCATGCCCTATTGATCTTGGTCATGCAATCAAGGAGTTGAGACGCTACTTCATAGGGCTGTTGCATTATATGACCAGGAGAAAGTTGATCAGCCACTCTTTTGTTCACCAAATTGAGACTCCTATAGAAGCGTTGCAGCAGCACATTATTTGGAAGTCCATGATTGGGCATTGAAGCAGCAGCTTCTTAAATCTCAACCACGTCTCGTGGATTGGTTTACCTTCCAAGCGTTTGAAACCTTGGATTTCATCTCTTAGAGTCATCATCTTTGATGGGGGTAAAGAATCTCACTTGGAACGATGTGGTAAGCTCATCCCAAGAGGTGATGGAGTCCCTCCGTAACTCAGCTAACCATTTAGTAGCTTCACCCATTAAAGAGAATGGAAACAACTTGAGATGGACTGATTCTTGTGATATGTTCTTAAATGAGAACGGACCACAGACATCCACAAAGTTCCTAATATGCTCATGGGGATCCTCATGAGTCAACCCCCTAAATAATCCTTTCAGTTGTAGGAGCTGAAGCATTGTGCTAGTGATGTGGAAAACAGTGTTCCCTTCAGCCGGAGGTAGACGAATTGCACCAACACCGCCTAATTGAATTGGGTCATTTACATCGTTCAGATTTCCAATATCGTCTTGGTGGCCCACTTGGCTACCATTACTCCCGTTTACGCTCATCTCCTCTTCTGCTAAAAAAAAACAACAAAAACACAAACCAAATTAAGTCGATTCAAATATAACGCAACAAAATCACAATTCAACTTCAATAAAAGAATTTCAAAGAACACCATTCCCCAGAAGCGGTACCATTTTGATGAAAAGTCTCAAATACACCTCATCCAATTCTAGGTGTAAACGATCGTTAATCAGTATAAAACCCAATGAAGTTTTGGGGTTGAACCCACAGGGAGTGGTACGTGTCTAAGATTCAATTATGAAGTACAAATGTGATTTAAATGGTTATAGGAATACAATTTATCGAAAACATACAAATAAATCTATATGGGTGACAACGAATGTCAGATGGGGGGTTTGATTTGTTTATTATCAGCTACAGCACAAGCAAATCAGGGAAAATAATAATAGATAGAGGAATTCTCGGGATGTGATCGCTTATAAGCTAATTATGCTATATGGGTAATTGAAATCTAATAGTGAGTTGCTGAAACACTGTGGGTAGGTTGGGCTTTAAGTGTAATATTTTTCTCTCGAACAACAATTATGGATCAAGTGATTGCTTTCGAACATCAACAAGCTTAATACGATAATCAGCCAGCAACCTTAATACATCCACTCTCTCGAGCTAGATGGGTAGGATTGGATTAAAGATTCACTCTCTCGAGCTGAACCCATATCAATCCAATACCCACAAATCATTAATCAAAAGCTTTGGTTCCAAAACCTCTTTCTCAAGCAAGCTAAGAACTCAATATTAGAATTATATTTGCAACTACAATTCATAGATTAAAACTCAGCTAATGATTAAACCCACATTAAAACAACAATTTCATCATCAAACAACAATACCCATAAGATAATGAGACAAATAAACACATGATCACACCCCAAGAATTAGATTTTAGCTACACATCATAAAAACAGAGAAACAGTTACCAAATGCATTAGCCATGATCTGGGTATGAATCTCCAAGCCTTTACAATGATTTCCAAGAATGAAATTCAAAGACCCACTTTCAAATCCTCAAAAATATACAATTAGCACTCAAAAATTAAGAGAAAACTCTATGTCTAGAATGGGAACTGTAAAATCTGGGTGAGAACTCTCGGAGCCAACTCCCTAAAATTCCATTTAAAAATCTAATTTATAGTTTTCCGAAATTTCATCTGAAGGTCCACTCGGCGGATTAAGTCGGGCCTCGCCGAGTGGATCGGCGATCCGCCGATTGTCCTATTCCATCGCCATTTTGTATTGGCCTTCAGCATCTCAGGTCCTGTAACTTTGGGCGATCCATTTTGTTGTCGCGAAACCGATCGGCGATCCGCCGATTGTCTATTTTTTTCTCCAACTTGGTTCTTCCCCAGGGCTAGACTATTGAAACTTTTGGTGAGCTAAAGAGCCACTCGGCGGTGCACCAAGTGGTCTTGGCGATTTCCAGGATTGCATTTTCTTCACTTCTTCAGCTCGTTAGTTCCTTTTTTATTCGGTTATGTCCTTGCCTTGCTCTTTAGCCTTCATAGTTGTAAATCAACACTTTAACATCAGTTTAGAGCATAAAATAGGAATTTGAGGATACTAATACTATCAAAACAAAGCCCTGAATGAGTCCAAATCTTAGACTCATCACTTATCTATGCTAAATACAATGCTTCCCAATTTTGACACGTATTGACCTTTATAAAAGCAACATCCATAATGAAATATAGCTATAATATGACCCCTATGACTAAAGCTGTAAAAAGAATGAATTTATAGGCATGGTAACAAAAACAATTTACCTTATATCAAAAATAAACTTTCAAAAGGGCAAAATTAAACATACCTAGACTAAATTGAGGAAAATGTACATATAAACATCAGAGTATATGAACTTTCAGCAGAAATCATGAATGATTTTTCCTTTGATTCACGATTTTGATTGTAAATCCTCAGCTAGGGTTTCACAACTTTGAGAGACAATTGGGTGAAATGAAGAGTTTTTAACCCTTTACCCTGATATATTAATTTAGTTTGTTTAATTATAAAATTGACGTGTAAAATATTTAATTAGTTGACAGTCATTGAGTGGCTTACTAATCCACGTTAGAGCGTTTACATTTTACGCATTTTGATGCAATAATCGAGTATTTTTTATTTAACAGTTGGATAGTTAAAGTGCATATTTGTGCACTTTGAAAGTTTAAGATCAAAGTTATAATTTGAAGCCAAGTTTGGGGTCCTATTTATGTGTTATGCCAATAGGAAAAGTCACCCAAAATTCTAATGACCTCCTCAGGAAGTATGCCACCCATCCCAACACATTAAATAGACAACATACAAGCTACGAAAAGAGTCAAAATAAGAAATTAACCTGAAAGACAAAAAGTGACCGCAGGGGTCACTATAACATCCGCTACTAGAAGGACCTTCATCCTCATATGTTAACGAAATTAAAGCAATTTATAACACCTCAGAAATTGAAAAGATGGATTTGCAAGGAAAATTTCAGTTTTGGACACTAAAGCAATGAGTCCAATCTACGGACCGTAGGGAAGTCCTACGGGTTGTAGAAAGGAAGTTTTAGAGTGGAGTTGAGTTTTTGAAAATGTTGAGTCTTTGATGTTGGACCAACGAATGGACACGATGGGACATAGTTGATTCTACGGGTCATAGATGGGTTCCGTAGAAGGATTTCAGACTTAGTAAAATTTTGTGCTTGAAATTGAGTTCTATGAGCCATAGGAAAGGGTTTTACTCATTCTTCTCCAAGCTATGATTTTTATGCAAAGTTATTGTTTTTATGAAAAAAATTAAAATGAAATGTATTAGTATACAAGTTATACATATACATATATATATCAATAATCTTAAAATGAAAGTGAGAATCATAAGAACAACTTCATATTATAAGTGGATATCAAAACATAAGTTATGATGAAGTCCTTTAAAGCATCATAAACATGTCGAAAACAAAAGAGAATCATGAGTCATAGAGTCTGCATAAAACTTATTTTTTTTTAATGTGTGTGTGTGTGTATATATATATATGATGAAATCACAAAGGAATAGCTTTGGTGAAATTTTCTTACTATCGACATACATCATATAGTTCATGATGCACCAACTTACAATCCCAGTTGGAGGGGGTTGCCCTATACTTTGCCAAGGTATAGCTCCATATCATATATATGTGGATCCACTAATTTGGGATTACTATGAACAACGTGTTTTATTGTATGATTATGATTCTCCAGACATGTGTCAAGACTATCTATGAAGTTATGAAAGTTGCTTCCAAGTATTTATAGATTATGGATGACTTCAACTAAGTTTTCTCATGTTAAAAGTTATACGTATAAAAGTAAAGATATGTTTATGAAATAGATATTTGAGCATTGCCTCACAACAATATGATTCATGAACAATATAACAACTAGATACACCATCAATGATTATGAATAGTTTTGACATAAAAATATGTTGCATAATATAATATGAGCTATATAGATATGTTTTGGAGGGATTATTTAGCACCGAGTGGACTTGAGTTCTCGATAACACTTGTCCTTAAACTACGTGCCACTGTAGGTTCATGTTTCACCACATTGTGTGTTGATCTTCTAGCCCTGAGGGGCCCAAATTAGTGGATCCACATATATATGATATGGAGCTATACCTTGGCAAAGTATAGGGCAACCCCCTCCAACTGGGATTGTAAGTTGGTGCATCATG
>JAJONR010003628.1:0-68757 GCA_029582245.1 Solanum etuberosum | reverse complement strand
CCCCCCCCCCCCCCCCCCCCCGGTTACCGCCCACAAAAAAAAATATTTTTGAAAAACATTTCAAATTTTTAAAATTTCATTTGTTACCCCATTCATTACCCTCGATTTTGCTACATGCTCTGCTTCCAAAATGCAGAGACTTGTGAAGGCAGATCTAGGTTGGTTGGTACGGAAAGTCATGGGAGAGGCTCCCCCACCCATCCGTCATTTTTTTAAAAAAAATACATTGTTTATAGAAAGTTATTTCAAATTTTATATTTTTTACGCCCCCCCACCCTTCCCCCGTATTAAAAAAAACACCCCCACATGGTCCCTCCGTCAATTTTTTTTTAAAAATTTTTAAAAAAATCATTTTTACGCCACCCCCACCCCTAACCCCCCACCCAGGCCACCCCCATCAATTATTATTTTTAAAAAAAATATTTTTGAAAAATATATCAAATTTTAAAAATTTTCATTTTTTATGCCACCCCCTACCCCACCCCACCCTCAATTTTATTTTTAAAAAATTATTTTTGAAAATATTTCAGATTTTAAGAATTTCAATTTTTACACCACCCCTATCCCCTACCCCAGCTGTCCCCCCAACCGCCACCCACCGTCAAAGTTATTTCTGAAAAATATTTTAAGTTTTTTAAACTTCATTTTTTACTGAACTCCTCAGCTCTCCAACCCGACACCCTGTCAATTGTTTTTATATAAAAAAAATATTTTTGAAAAATATTTCAGGGTCGAAAGTCTGGGATAGGTCCTGGGCCAGATCTCAGGGTTGGATTTTGGAACGGTCGTCGGGGTCTTGTCCTAGTTCGGTGTCAGGGTTGGGTCCTAGATCAATTATCAGGGTTGATTTTCGGGTAAAAAATTATTTTTCTAAAGAGTATTTTCTAGTCTCAAACCAAAAATAAAAGACATTTTCTAGAAAATATTTTTTATTCACCAACCAAACATTAAAAAATATTTTCTACTCACCAACGAAGAATGAGAAAATAAGTTAGAAATCCAGTTGTTTTCCAAGAAAACATTTCTAGAAAAACATTTTCCATATAAAACATTTTCCTTCATACCAAACAAACCCTTAATCTGTCTGAATAGGTCTTTACATCACGAAGAGATATTCTTGTATGGATAATATTGACCATCACTCTATCCACAATCACCATCCACCACCATTAACCACCTCTGCCGACACAACCACCACTAACTACCTTTGCCATCACAAACACTATTATCAACCACCATTATCGTCTACCTGCACTAACCACCCCTTTCATCACAACCATCACTGTTGCTAGCTATTACTATCAACTGCTACCACACTTACCTCCTCCATCATTATAATTATATCAATTGCCACCATCTCCTTCGTCTCTATAGCCACTGCCATCTCCACCACCACTATCAACCACTATCACCACTATAGTCAATTCTTACAACCAACAAATTAACTCCGCATCATAACTATCATCGTAGTCAATTATCAACATACATTCTTTGGTTACCATCACCATCACTACCACCACCACCATTACTATCAACCACTATCACCACTGTGATCAATCTCTACTATCAACCATGCACCTCCATCATCATAACTAGCATCGCCGCCAACTGCCACAAACACATCACCAACCACTACACATTCTTCAACCACCACCATCAACATTCAATATTGCTAACTAGTAACATCAACCAACTTCATTATTACAACCACCAACACCACTACCAATCTCATCATTATGCCACAACATCAACCATCTCCACCGTCACAACTATCACCACCATCACTAGCAAATATAAGTATTTCAATTTTTTAATCAAATAATGATTTTATTTTATTAATTCTTTTTTATTTGAATTATATATGTATATTCAGATGTCGAAAAACAAACCGTGTTAATCATTCAATGTTCAGATCTAGAAACAACATATTAATCATTCAGATGTATATTTAGATTCAAACATCTAAATTTTAACAAAAACAAATAAAGCCTAAATCTACGGAAATAAAGGTAAGTTTATTTACACCCTTTCCTAAAGTATCAAACCGGGTCAATGCATGGATTACCAGTTTACCCTTTCAACAAATTAAAGTGTGTCAGGTAATAGGAATATTATGGTTACCTAATGGATTAATTAAAGGAAAATTCACGATCAATATAATATGATTATCTTTATTTTTAAAAAGATTTCAAATAAACACACACATACCAAAAAGTGGATACAAATATATATGCTATATATCTATGGATAAAGACTTACCAACATATATTTATGTCAAAGCGTTTGAATTACTTATGATATTATGCATGTCCTAATTAATAACACAAAAGGGGGTGAATTAAGTTATGATTTTCTTTTAAGTGATCGAACGAGTTACTTAACTTGTTCCTTTCTACTACGATGCGGAATTATGAAGTATAGTAAAGTAAGAACATATTATTTTTACGTGGAAAATATCTGGATTACAAGAATGAAAAACCACACCCTACGTCTCTAGAAGATTTGTCGCAAATTCACTTAAAACAAGTGAGTCTCAATAAAATTCAGATAACAAGAATTGAAATATTGGAATCAAGTCTAGTCCCTCAAATAACAACCTACACATATTATTGTGTCTCTCTTCAAAGTTACCCTTAGCTTGAAGCTAAGTTCCTATACACTTTGTCCTAAACAATTGTTTATATGATTTTATATATGTAGGTTCAAGGAAGTCAAGAATGGTGGGAGCATTGACAAGGACTCCTCTCCAAGAAGGATATGTGAGCTATCCATGGGAAAAGAGAATGAATGAGTTGCTAGCAGTTCCAAAGTCAAGCAACTTTTACTCACTACTTCTCTTGCCAAAAGCCTCAGACAAAGTTTCAATTGGTTATAATGATTTAGAAGACACACTTTCTAGAGCAAATGCTTGGCTCATTGCGTCTCAAGCCTCTGGTGTTCCCATTGTTTTCATGAATATCCAAACTGAGTCTCTACTTACCAAGGTACCTAAATATTCATAGCTATCTTTTCACTCACAGAAAAATATCTTTATTTCAGATGAAATTTATGTTCACACACAACTTCAACCTCAACTAAATGTCATCCAAATGCCTAATTCACCGGTATTTTAAATTTTGAAGTTCAATATTTGCAAGTAATTGTATAGAAAAGGACCCTAGGCCTAAGTCAACCCCCAAGCCTAGCACATGAGGGGAGGATCGCCCAAGGCCTAGGACTGGACATGTGAAATGTGGACAATATAAGATTGGTTGGAGGGGTGGGTGGGTGGGCGGGCAACATCAGAAATAACGAATCGGGTGGGCCTAACTCTGATACCATGCAAAGAAAAGGATCTTGGGCCTAACTCAACCCCCAAACAAGAAAATATCTTTTTTTCCAGATGAAATTTATGCTCACACACAACTTTAACTTCACATACTGGTTCTTTCAACCTCAACTAAATATCGTCTAAACGCCTAATTCACCAGTATTTTAAATATTGAAGTTCAATGTTTGCAACCGTAACTCAACACAAAAATATGTGGATAATGAGGGGAGAATTGCCTAAAACCAAGGACTAAACATCTGGATCGTGAACAATATAAGATTAAAGGGGCTAACATCGGAAATAATGAATTGGGTGGGCCTGAGTCTGATATCATGTAAATAAATGAATTTTAAGCCTAATTCAACCCCAAAAGTTAGCTCATGATGGGAAGATTATACAAGAGCATATAAAGATGTGGGACTCCAGCAGTAATTTGCTAAATAATTTTTGCTCAACTCTGCTACAAATGGCAAATATATCAATATTGAACATCCATCTATGTAAAATCAAGTTATGATAGTAATTAACATTCCTCTGTACTTCTTTTCTCTTAGATATCAGGGGAGACAGCTTCGTGCACTGTAAGTGCCGGATCACTTTCTGATTTATCAAACCTTGCAAATGCAAGTTTATATGGTTTTGAAGATTACCATGGAGTGGATATTGGTGTTGTTCGAGCAGTTCGTCTTTGGTTTTCCCCACTTGGAGGAGAATTTCCTATTGACATTATAATCAAAGAAAATGATGTAAAACTTGGATTTGCCATCAGCAGAACAGAAGAGGTAACTAACTTCTATCTTCCATCAGCATTGATTATTTTACAACATTAGTGTACATATTTAACTTCTTGTTAGCATGTCAAGGTATCCAATTAATCAGTTTGAGAATTTAGATGTAATATGTTAAAGTACAAGAAGAAATCTTCTATAATCTTAGATCGCATTTTTACTAGCTATGATAAAGTTCATTTTTTTAAGCCAACTTGACCAATTGTTCATTCAAGATTAGACCATGTTAGTATCTCAACATTAAGTAGTATTGTAATGTTTGTTTGATCTTAAAAGTTAGAACATACTGGTTAGAATGAGATTAATTTACTTTAATCATGTAAACTCTCACTAACCATATATTAAAATCTCGCTACTTTTTCTTTTTTAACTCTTTAGGGATTTATTCACATATCATCAGTAAGTGAAGGTGATGAGGATGCACCATCCACAAGATCAGGCCTTAGCAATCTATACAAAGAAGCAAGGAAAGAGTGCAAGCTTTTAGTTGTATCAAGAATATCGAACCAAAAGGTACTTCCATGGATCGTTTCTCCAACGGGGGCAGTCAGGTGCTTTGACACCATCTCTCTGAGTCAAAAATTGTCTTTGCATCGACATGCAAAGGTTCCCATTCTTATGCACGTGTTCCTTTGGGACCGTTCTTTCCCCGTGCCAAATGGTGGTATGATTAATAGGTCGAGGACTATTTCCCCGACTATGCTACCATCGTTGCCACCTGAAGTTCGGTTGGCACGCCAACCGAATGATAATCAGGTGATGCCATTGCCTCTAGAAGTTGAAGATGAGATAGGAAGTCAGAGTGATGAATCAGAACTAAGGCATGTCAGGGACACTGCTGGGGAATCTTCTTTTCGCTTCCATGATTTTTCTCTACCAAATAATTGGGTGTAATTATTTTCTTTTAACGTTGTTTGATGTACATAAATATGACAAGTTTTGTAACTAAGGGTGATCAGTTTAAGAGGCATTTGTAACAGCTTATTCCGCTATGGAGTTTCAATCATTAAACTCTATAATGTAACAAAAAATTTGCTGTTTTGTCAGACTTGTATGCATTCTCGAGAGCAATGGTGATTTCTTGTTGATTGTATCTTGGAAGAGAACAGATGAAACAAATAATCTCTCATGCTGTAGTCTTCCAGAGTGACATGAAAGAGAGTTATTACCTCCCTTCTTAGTGTCTTCCCGTTAATTTGCTCTGTTTACGTATTTTTAGATAAACTTTTCAATATTACTCCCTCTGTTCACTTTTACTTGTCAGAATTTGATTTGTCAAACAAATTAAGAAAACAATGATTGACATGACTATTTCATCACACTACCCCTATCAATATTACTCTCTCCGCTCACTTTTACTTTCGGGACATGTTACTGCTTCAATATCAGATGAAGGTTTAGCACTACTACATATCTTGAAAGAGTTACATCAGTTTCTCTCCTAGTTTTTTCCAGAAGCAAGTTTGAAACGTCGCTTCATTGAGAACCAATAGCATATTGAACATACATGGTCTGTAGACACCTACAAATTGACTTGTTATCTCGGGGTTAAACGAACTCCAATAGGTATACATAGTCTCCAGTGTAGAAATTCTGCCAACATATAACAAAAGAGCTACGTAGTCCAACTCTGCATACCACATGTGCCAAGGGGTAGTCACTCACGCTTAACTGTGTGATATCCCGGCAGAAGCATGGACTACGGGATAAAAAGGCCCTACCAACAACCCCTGACTCTTCCTTAAGTGGAACATATCACTTAAAGGAATTCATGGCCTGCTGATGTACGTACGCTAAACTGTTCCTTTGTAGCCATAAATCTTTCAATGCTGCTTCCATCAAAGATAGGTAGCGAAGACTGCTACAAACAGACAGTTGATAAAGGAACTTTAATTTTCTTATCAAAGACAACATTTTAGTCTAAGAATGTACTTCTCCTAGCTTTGGGGATTCAGGCATATAAACATCTTTAAGATATCTTCTTGTCAAGGTGGCCATGCTCAGATAAATTGATAGAGGTTATAAGGATTTAAATAACATATGCCAAACAAAGCACTGTTGCCTATACTTTCAGAATCAGACCATCCTAGCTACTTTTACTTTACTCCTCTCCCCTAAGTCTCCTTAGAGATTAAATTCTCATCTCGAATTCCTGGGGTAGACTGAGGAAAGCTAACAGTTGTGCTAAAAGATGGATGTCAAAGGATCATTTTTAGGAAACACCAAACTACTTTTAACCTTGTCTTATACCTTCAAACGAATGGAGCCTGATTGGAGGATAAGGTTTCCATCAAATGTTTCCAATAGCTAGAAATCATGAAAAATATGTTAAATCACCTCAAACAAATGAAAACAGATATCTGGTAGAATTGTCGAGGTGTGCACAAACTGACATTGATACTGACACCACTGCTTTAAAAACACAAGGAAAAGGAAAGGTATATGCAAATGTGTTGCCTCTCTAACAATTTAATCTCTTTGGGAATGCAGTTTGCAAAACTCAACATGGAAATAGAGAAGGCAGAGGCCTCATCTCCTAGTCTCACTGCCATCCTTAAACAAATAAAAAAAATCAGCTGCATGGTGCAACCAAAAAAAATAAAAATCAAACCCGCACAATTCGAGCAGATGACATCCTAATTAAAAAATAAAAACAATGTTGCCTTTCTAATTGTCTGAACTTTTAAATGACGTGGTTCACACAATTCAACAAGAGGTGAGGTGCCACAACAGGTAATTCTTTCAAACATACTTGAGGACAATTTACAAGAAAAAGCATGTGTAATAAATGAAGATTAAATCACAAGCCATAGTTCCTATGAAGAGAACCTTTTTCAATCAATCACTAGAAAATGCAGGAGTTAAAATCTCAAAAGATCACTCTGTTGAGAATATCATTAACTAATAAAAGTGTGCTTTCTCTAACAGTTTAAGCTTTTAGATGAGATGGTCACACACTTCAACATGGTATCAGAGCAAGTAGATGTCTTGGAATCGAATCTCACCGCCACCTAAATTAAAAAGAATTTTCACGTGCTTGGCCCATGAAAAAAAGAATCAGGCCCGCACGTGAGGGGCTCAACTTAGAGATTTTCTCTTATAAAATCATTCAATCAAAGTTATTATTCAAAATGGAGAGAGACCCCCAAATACCCCTACCATCAACTATTTGACTCAAAAATACCCTTATTTCTGACGGCTCACACTCATAAGGTTGATGAAGGGCAATATTGTACCAATTCTCATAGTTTAAAGGCATTTTAGGCCCTTCTCCTTTAAAATAATTTTAAATTGATTAATATATGAGCCCATATGAATGACCTGATTTTGGGTTACATAGTAAATTAAATTTAAAAATGTTAGTTATCTCTACTCTCTACACTCCCTTCCTACCCCCTTCACTTCCCCTCTCTTCCACTTTTTTTTCTTCTTGGATCTTGTCCACCATTTTTTTTTCAACTTATGACAAAACAAGGGAGGAAAAAGGAGGAAAATAACGACAACATTCATATAGAAATAATTAGTTCAATAGAAGATGATTTAATTAAGCAACTATGCATGTATACTACATTATATTTTTCTTTTGTCTGTATCCAAAATTCAAAAGATTTTTTTTTTGAAAATGATCTTTTCTCCTATCCCCACCCCACCCACCATGATAATAATACAAATTAAAAGAATATGAACATGTAAATTCATTTCAAGTTTGAGTATCCTAATTAAGAGTAACAGATTAAAAAGAGAATAAAAAGAGAAAATGAACAAGACTATTGGATAATTGATAAAAAAATTTATGTTAATAGAAAAATTTTTTTTTTTTAGAAGGACAATCAGACCAAACGAGTATGAATTTTAATTGGATCATGTTTCTCCCAAATGCACACGCAAGTGTACATGGTCGCAGAAGTAATAAACGTCTCTTTCTGAACCAGATTGTCGAACCCAAAGGACTTACAATCAATTTATATCAAGTCTATTAATTCCACAATTCAAAGACAGTATTCACAAGCAACTTGTTTTTTCTATACTTTTTGCATTGATTTCAAGAATTTGTGGGTCTTTCGAGATAATAATTTTTCACGTGAGTTTAGGTCTAACCCATCCCCCTTTAACATCTTCACTCACCACAGTTTCACGCCTACCCACAAGTGCATTCATAGGCCGATGGAGGACATGAGCATCCATAGGCCGACAGAGGACATGACCAAACCTCATGTGACCTTCTTTCATTTAATCATCAATGTGTGCTACTTGCCTATTACATAACACAATTGCACTTTTTCATTTCAACCATCCGATGCTAATTCTTGAGTAACATCTCCATTCAGCATTCCATTCTCTTGGAATAATTAGCCTATTTATTTGAATTATTTGCATTTTGGCAGTGCAAGTCCCTTTAGGCTTATTTTCTCCCTTCTAATGTTAACTAAACTTGCATGCATGGTATTCAGTCTTACTTCTACTTATCCTAAATCCCTTACTCTCTAAGGTGCTTCTCCATAGCTCGAGCAAATAACGCACACTATGGGATCTCGTAATGTGTTGTGTTGGTTAGGTCATTCATAGCTATTGTAAATAAAGAGATTTTTTTTCGAACCCTGATGTAAACCCACTATTATGGGAAAGTACTGTATATCTTTATTACTGTTTCCAGACTGATAGAATGGATGCATCCACTGGTGATCACTGGACCAGGTCCCTCGACAGAATCATAGTGTAGAAAATAAATAACTCAAGGTAAATCAGAAAGAAGAGATTTTACGTGGAACCCCCTTGCTCAAGGGAGGAGAAAACCACGACCTGTCCTCACAGGATTTCCATCCAAACTCCATTTCACTCAAACGTAGCAAAGTTTTAGATTACAAACTCTTACAACCTAGAAATTAAAACTCTTTAATCCCTTCCCCCTTACTACAACAACTCTACTACAAAGGACACCAAGCAATAACTCTATTACCCATTAAACCAACTAACTCTAGTTGATCTAGATTTCAAGAACCCAACAAGGCTAACTCTAGCCACCAACTACAAATCTCAAAGATAGGAACATAAACAAGAAACAACTCTGCTGCACCCACACATCAACTAACTCTAGTTTACACTCTTAGGCAACTCTACCTAAGAGAACATAAAAACAATGATGTAAAGAGGCTTGACTAAACATAAATGATTCAACTAACTAACTCTAGTTATTACGACTCAAACTAAAGACTTAGACAAGCAATCGATCTACTATCCTTTATAACTTAGGAGTAGATTTACAGTATAAGAACACAAAAGACAAAGCTCAAAATACAACAAAAGACGCTTCATCACTTCATCAGGTCCCTTTTTGAGTGTGGGCAGTGTTCTTCCTTGAAGATGACTTTTTCTTTGTAAGCTTATGAATTTTCAGAATTCAAGACTTTGTTTGCCAAAACTTGAGTTGTGTCTTTTGAGAAGAGACTAATATGATATGGATACAAACCCTTGGAAAAAAGCCATTGGCTAAGAGCCTGCTACTCTAAAAAGTCATGTACCAACAACATCAGATTTGACATATTTTAGACAACTGTCTTTTGTCTTTTGTCTTTTTCATATACGCAGTCTTTCCTCGACCAGGTCTCTTGTTAGATACGGAAGTTTGTTAAATCATCAAAACTTCAAATCAGCTTAAAATAACAATTTTCCCTTTTTAGATGATGACAAACTAATATCCAGCTACTCCAACTTTGGTCCCTTGGTTTCATTGATTCCCCCTATCATCAGTCCCAATACCAGAAGACCGAGTCTTTCCTGGATCTAGTCCCTTGTTAGATACCGAAGTTTGTTAAATCATTGATAACACTCAAATTACCCTTTAAAACCAATCAAAAAGGTGAGCGATCGTAGTCACTAAAAACCCAACAATGAGTCGGGGTCAAATTCCACAAGGAACGGTATATCGTGGAGAATTCTTTATTAAGAGATTCAGATTTTAAATCAGCTAATTTGGAATAGTATGAACAATTGGGTGGATGGTACCACAAACTTCATATAAAGTTTTTGTTATCAAGTTTCGTAGTTAAATTAAGATTTAAACGAAATCAAGAATTAAAAAGCAATCTATGGGTATGGGGATTGGAAATCAATATCATATAGGAGTA
This sequence comes from Solanum etuberosum, assembly GCA_029582245.1. Taxonomy (NCBI): domain Eukaryota; kingdom Viridiplantae; phylum Streptophyta; class Magnoliopsida; order Solanales; family Solanaceae; genus Solanum; species Solanum etuberosum. The sequence continues at coordinate 58,534 of JAJONR010003628.1, read as the reverse complement.
AATGTGCTGCTCTATATTGATGTGCATACCTGAATAGGCTAAGTCATCTTTAATGACGCTAATCATCTTTCGATCTCAAAGCATCTATGCATAGAATCTCCTTTCGGTCTCGTCTAATGCCAATTCTTAACAACTCTATACCTTACTCTACCCTCCTTTCAAGAATAGGGCAAATAGATTCGACCCATCACCTCTCTTTCAAGGAAGTCAAGGACATCAAACCTAAATTGCTAGTATTGAACTAATTATCCACTCCAATTAATCTCTTTCGAGCATCAATCGGAGATCGGAAGTAGGAATTAAATTTTCAACTTTAACCCTTAAGTTAAACCCATGATAATTAGACCAAATTCATGCATGAACAACAACATAACATAGCATAGCATAATACTCACTACATTAAATTAACACCCAACCCCATTGGAGCACCCCTAGATCTTGGGGTTTTAGCCACCCATCACAAAAAGTAAAGAAAGTATACCTTCCATGAAAGCAACCATGAGTAACTTAAAATCAAGCAATTAAGAGTAAACCCATGTCACGACCCAAGGTAGCCACTAGGCGTAACATGGAGTATAAGACCATGAGAGACCCCATACAAGCCACTTAGCTTTCATCATACAAGAAATAAAATAAAGAGATTAAAAGATAGTTACAATATATCAAAGTCTTATAGAGAAAAGCAGAAATCTAAACATCGTCTCAAAGCCATCTAGTACATAAGAATGAATCTAGGCGTAGCCCGTACTTCATGTTCAAAAATTGAAAGTAAGGAAAGACTGAAAACAATAAAAGTTTGGTCCTCGAAGCATGAGGACTCACCAAAGCTCGGAATCTCCGCAAAGAACTCTAGCCACGAAATTGGGAATCCTGACTGCCTGACCCTACATTTGGGGAAAGGTAGGCAAGAGTATGCGTTAGTACAAACATGTACCAAATATGATAGCAATGCATGAAAGCATATAAAGTCATGCTAAAAAGGGACATTTTCATGAGCATGCAATGATCAACCTAAACCATAAATCTTGAATGTTAGAAAACATAAGTCGTAAAATATGATCAATGAAAGTGAACATCATCTTAAAACATATGTAAGATACTTCTAGAAGTAACCTTAGTTCATCATAGCTTGCTTGTGGGAAGTATCCTTATCCGACATATAAGACCATGTGAGCTATTAACATGGAATCCAGTGTCTCCCACACCGAATGGGGTTATCCTATTTGCCAAGGTAAGGACCATGAACTTCTAGCTTATGTGAATCCACTATCTAATGTCTATCTAGACAATCCTATGTTTGGACATAGTTTATGGGACACGAGTAATCGCCACTTGTCCACTCGGTACTAAGCTTAACTTCCACATAATATTTCTTAATCATATTCATCTTAGCTCTTAAAGTAACATGGGTAATCATCTCTTGTCCTTACATCATGTGACATGGGTAATCACCTCTTGTATTTCAATTAGAGAGCATGGGTAATTTCCTCTAGCCTCAACATTAGAATAGCTCCTTAACATTGGTTCATTTTAGGTGAGAAGACCTTTCAACCCTAAGAACCCTTATTATGTGAGAAAACCTTTCACAATCATGCTTTCATGTGTAGATGAGAAATACTTTCAACAACACAACAATAAAAACATCATTGATACTTCACTCTCAAAGCATCCTTAAAACATTTACATGAATTTCATGAGAACATGCTTGATTTCATAAACTTTTCTTTCATAATTCAAAACCCACATCATATGATCATTACTTGGAAAAACATAGGAATTACATGGGTTCATGGGGGATCATCATAAAATATGAGATTAACTCAATTCATTCGTAAGATATCATAAATCAATCAATTGAATCCATAATTAAGAGAACCCATAACATAGAAAAAAACCCTAACTCAATTGGGGATTTCTAACTTTGAAAATTGGAGAAGTTGGGAACTCCATGGAAGAAAGGGCTCCATGGATGAAAACCATCATACCTCAATTCCAATTGCTTAACTTCAATGGTGGAATTGGAGACTTGAATTGAAACCCTAGGTTGGACCCTTCTTCTTCAAGCTTTCTAGAGAGAGAAATATTTGAGAGGAAGACTTGTTCTTCTTTTTGGTAATTTTTGAGAGAATAACTTGAATGAGTTGATTTTGGGGTTAAAAACACTTATATAGGGGTTCTAGGTAAGGATAAAATGACATAGTATCAAGATAGAATAATTAGGAAAAGACCCTGACTTACAGCTGACGCAACCCCCCAGATGGAGGTCTTCACGAGCCGTCTAGGCAGTCGTAGCCCTTGGACCCCTTGTTTCCTTGACCCTCCTCACGACCAACTTCACGGGTCATTTTCCCTTTTACGACCCGTTTAGGGGTTCGTGAGAAGTGGCTGGCTTGAGGTGGGTTCTTCCTCCCCTACACGGGCAGCATGACGCCCCGTATGCCACCCCACAGACTGTTAAGGCCCTCGTGGGAGGGGTGCCTGCCCATCATGCCTTGGGGGACTTGCCACGGGCTACCACATGAATCATGGTCCCCTTCACGGCCCCTTTGGGGCTTCGTGGAGGGTCCTTAGTCCAGGTGTTGACCAGTGAGTCCTTCCCCATAACCCCTTTTTGGGCTTTCTCGAATCCGAGGTGTCACAACCCACTTCGGATTTTACTTCAAATTATCAAATTGTAAGACCCCAAGAGGACTAGAAAAAGTATTCTAAAAAAGTAAAATGTACTCTCTCAAAACTTTCTCCTAAACTCAGTTGTTCAACACTCTGATCGAAATCCCCAAAGTTTCTATCATTTGGCCTATTTATATTTTCCCAAAATTTGGCCCAAAAATCCACTTCGCAACCAAATCGGTGACATTAGTCGGGCTCACCTAATTCACTCGGTGAATTGCCCTTCGTTCCCTAACTCACCTTTGTGATGCTCTAGGCTTCAGGTGCTTGAACTTCAGTTGGCGATCTCGATTGAGTAAGATTTTCAGTTCGGCGCATTACAGAATACCACCTTAGTTCACTGTTCGAGCATTAAATCTTTTCTTTGCACACTATCACATTGGGCGATGTGCTTCAGGTCCGCCTTTCTCATTCGGCGTATCACCTTTTCTTTTGGAGTTCGCCGACCCTCTTTGGTAGACATAATTGCTATGCACGGTCAGATTGGGCGAGGTCTTACACAGTCGGTGATCCGCCCTTCAGGGCGATCAACAATGTACGTTTTGAACTTCTTTTGCATTATTGGTCATTCTTTCAAGCTTTAGTCCATGCCTTGTCCAATTTCCTTCATAGCTGCAAATCATCAATATTTGATTAGATAAGGACAAAGTTAGGCATTGAGGACACTAGGTATTGAGCTAAATGGATCTTAAATAAGTGCAAATCTACCACTCATCAACACACCCAACTTAAACTTTTGCTTGTCCTCAAGTAAATTAAGAACACAATAAGCTCAATAAGGGTGTCTACAATAATACTCAATGAGAGTTAACATGCAAACGCCATGGCAAGACTACTCTCAATAGCATGTTACCCTAAATCATGATAAAAAAGCTTCAAATGATGACTAGCTAATCTCAACACAAGCTCAAGATCACTTTAGCTTCTTGTCTAATGCAAGAACATGTTTCAACAAATGCATTCAAGCGCCCTCACATCAAGAATGATTCCATCCTCTCAGAAAGCAAATCAACAAAGGTAATAGGAATCAATGCAACTCTCACTCTCTCAAAAGAGAAATAGATGTAAGCTTTGTCCCATAGGTTTGCCCATATCTTCCAATCATCAAACAACTTGGTTCATGTAAGATCTCAAGGGTCTTTTAGGCTTGTAATGGGGTTGAGGGTTAAGGCATGGTCAATTTGGATTAGTGACTTACACCCTTTTCAAAGCATTGTTGCAATCATCATCACCTCTTCTCAGTTTCTTTTCCTTCTTTCTCATTTGAGGATTCAAACCTTTACTTTCCATTCAATTTATTTGGAACTACCTCTTATTTCATTTACTTCTCTTTTTCATTTTCATTTTCCCAAGCTATTCTCATAAAATCGATGAAAAATACATACACATTTTATTTTTAATTTTTATAAAGAGGGGTATCACTTTTTTGTAAAACTTTCAAATTTGAGTTTCCTTTCTTCTTTATTTGCCCGTCACTTGACTCTCCTTCATCCTTTCTATTCACACTCCAACTTAGGATTTTGGCCTAAGTTGGCTATTCGAACATCACAATGCTTCAAAAAGGATTTTTGGTGAGAAGGTAGGGGTAGTTTTGGCTCAAGAGGCTTCTTTTGGTTGCCAACAAATAGGTTAGGCTCAATTGGTGTCAACATGGATTCACACCCTCACAAGGTAGTCACAAAAGGCTTTATAGAAAATTTGGCTCCCTCGTGAATTTTCTCCCGAGATCATGTCCCATATTCACCAAGACTCTACCAATTTGACTAACAAGGCAAATTCTAGGACTCCACATGCATGTTTTCAAGTAAACCTCACCACACACGGAACTTTGAAATACACTCATCTAGCACATCCCGAAAATATCAAAAGCATATGTCCGATGTTCATTGTAAGGCTCACATCCAAACGCAACTAGTCACACAAGATTCAAAGAGATCGTTCAAAAGGTGTAACCACATCAATTTCGCTCTTGCAACACCAACACTACACATCATGAATACTCTTTAAGACATCGATATTGAACAAAATCGATTCTCAAATTGTTATCAATGAAAACATCAAGCATTTCACGATTTGGACACATGGGGAGTTGCATTCATCAAGAGAGAATTTTTTTTAAGTAAAGAGATACACTTTCCCAAAATAGAAGCATTTTAATATAAACTAAACATTAACTACAAAGGTTCAAAATACGAAATAAAGAAAATACAAGCAAAAAGGGGAATATTGGCACAAAGGCCCTCACCCCACAAAAAATAAAAAGCAATGTGCTCAATGCAAAATAAATGAAATGTTGGGAGGATGAGATATAGGATCCCCCTAACAAGCTACACCTGTGAAGCACTCTCATATGGAGTCTCTGGTGGAGAAAACTCAAGTGGGGCATCTATGCTCGGCAATAAGATCAGGGGAGGTGGCAAGGAAGGCTTGGCTTGGGCATCAGTGCCCGTCTCACCAATGGGAAGTGTGGAGGAGTCTGGAGTGACTCCAGTGCACCCAAAAACTCAAGTCTCTCGGAGAGACCTCTCTAGGGTAGCCTAAATAATAACCTCCTCGGTTTCTTACAACTGTGTCAGGGTCTCAACAATCCCATGCTCATCCTTTCTCAACCCCTCCTCATCGGTCTACTCAACTGACTCCTCATCCTTAGCATCCACATCTACAACGACCTTAGGTACAAAAGAGGAAGGTGTAGCATTAGGCATTTCAGGTGTAGGGGCAGCAACATCTGAAAGGGAAACATCACCCTAAAGTGTCGAGATGTCCATGGACTGAATCTGAACCACCTCAACCTTCAACGTAGCAACCTCAGCCCTAAGGGTATCCAATCCACTGGAACGACCCTAAGATTTCTCCAACATATCTATTCTCACCGTCAACTCATCTAATCTCAAATTGTGGCCCTCAACCGTCTTCTCACTCTTGACCACCCACTCAGTCAGAGAAGCCAAAACATTCTGGATAGCTTGGTCGATGAGCTTGGGAAAGTCTTTCTCAACCCGGGCAGCTCTAACATCCGCTGACTCGGTAAGACTGCCCATCTGATATATAAGTGCATGGGTCAAGGGAGGACTAGCAACAGGATAATGGGGAGGCCTCACACTACTAGTGTATATAGAAACAAAAGGTGCAGATGTAGCAGCGGAATCAGAAAAACCAACATCAGATGACGTAGTAGGCATCCCTACCTGCTCCATAGAAGGAGCAGGTGTGCTGGTCTCTGCTGTCATTGTGGTAAGGTCATCCACTGGAGTGGAGTATTGTGGTGGCGGCTTCCTCCGAGCCACATCATCTCTAAAAAACTCAGCCTTGATCCTACGAATATCACTAGAGGAGACTGGCGTGATCCTAGTATTGGTTTGACTCGAAAGGGGACTCCAGCTTTCTCGCAAAGCTGGGTAATAAGCACTGGAAATGGAAGAAAGGTCTTCTCCTATCTGGCTCGCAGTAATATTTCTTCCACAATTATCTCTCCCATATTAATTTTATCCCTCCCAATGATGGAACCCACTAACACAACCTTTGGATGCCTGAGTATAGACTCATTTTGGGACAAAATCGCATTACTATTGATAAATCAAAACTAGTACCTCACCACGATGCTCAGGTCCTTCTTTTCAATTTTGGCACCTTCAGCCATCCAGGAATGTGCAGCCTCGCCGAATATTAGAGGGGCTAGCCACACTTTCAACTGATCCAAAGGTGTGGCCATCTGGGTCTATATTTGTCAATCAGATTGTCCGAGGTGCCCAGTACTTCATTAATCGCAGTGCTATGACACTGCACCATCTTCCTAGGACTTCTACTTCATCCACTGTCTTCCAGACAATCCCTTTCCTCTTCTTTGGTAATGCCTTTGCTTAGGCATGATAGAAGTCTCGTACCCACTTGGGTTTATATGTTCGTCTGACTCTTGTGAACTTCTCCAGCCAGTGAAATTTGATTGTTCTTCATATTTTGGGGTACTCACTCATAACCCCATCAGTAGAAAGTCTGCGCTCCTCCAAAATTATGCATTCCCTGCTATGAGCCTATTCAAAGTCTTGGAGCTATAATTGAGAGGAAACACGAAGTAGGGTTGGGGTCTTGTGCCGGTGACACCAACTTTGAATAGATATTTACCTACTTCTTGGAAATATTCTTCCGCTCTTTTTTACCCCCGTTTGTAGGTGTCTGAGGGTTGGTTTTCTGAGTATTTGAGGCCTTAGAAGGCTTATTGGTTAGACTAGACCACATTCTTACCCTTTGTCCTCGCCATCACCTGCAATGTATACATTTAAGCACAAGACTTGTGAATGTTAGTTGAAATCGAAAGTACTTTGAATCAAACTTGAAAACAGTCTTGAGGCTCGCCTAACGGGAAGGTGTATTGCCTAATAGGATTGACGAGCTCTGGTTAGCTCACCGAATTAGACAGTAGCACAAATTTAAGGGATCAGGCACATAAGTCGAAGTCAATGCCAACTCGGTGATTCACCGAGTTGGTTTCGGTGGGCTAAGACAAGTCCGTCGAAACTGATAGTGCAAAAGGGAAAGACACATGCATCAAGGGTGATATCCTCTCCCACTCAGCAATTCACCAAATTAGTTCGGTGTACTAAGACAACCCGCCGAATGGGACAATACCTAAGGCCATGCATAAGCTTAAGAACGCGAGCTGGGTTTTACTCGGTGATTCGCCTATTTTTCTTGGTGAGCTAAGACAAGCTCGTCGAACAAGAATTTTCAGCCCAGTGCCTATTTTTCAAATTCAAATTCAACCTGCATAACAAATACAAGTTTCCTCCAACAATTACTATCCACCTATATGCTTTTCTACCCATGGGTACTTAGTTTCCCCCCTTTATCACTAAGTGTTGCTCTAATTGATGATTTTCCCTTAAGAAAGTAGTCACCCTGTCTATCATTGGGAAAATCATGCAATGGATCAATACTGAGCTACTCATACTTCACTCACATTCAATTAAACACACACCCAACAAATACATCGACTCAATTAGGCATTCTAACCAACACAATCATGATTCACCATTTATACAAGCATTCAAAATCAAAATCACATGGGTACAATTCAAATTCAATAATATGATGCTACCCAACAAAATTAAACACTTAATCTCAGTTACAAGGCTCAATCCCACATCCTATATGCAATCTAAACTCAAATTCATAAACGAGAAGTCGAAACACCAAACTTATTGCCAAAAAAACAAACAAGAAACTGAGGAATCAGGGTTGGATTGACTAGAGATCCAATCAAATGCACTCCTAGCATTTTCAACACACTCACACGAGGCACTAAATCACTCAAAATGCACAATGTAAAAGAGAGGAAATGAAAAGGCTCTGACAATTTGAAGGTTATTAATTTTTGAATTTAAAAATAACTTTGGGCCTTTTTATACCAGGCCCATTCAACGCACTCACTAACGTCACCGAACAGGTTCGACATATCACCGTCTAGAGCTTAAGCTCGCCGAACCTACCTAAAAAACATTACCTACTTCTTGGCAATATGCTTCCGCTCCTCTTTAACCCCGTTTGTAGGTGTCTGAGGGTTGGTTTTCTGAGTATTTGAGGCCTCAAAAGGCTCATTAGTTGAGAGGCACTTTTGTTTCTTTAGAGGAGAAGGTGGAGAAGACTCCCTATCTGACTCAGTGTTAGAGTAGACAACATTCTTACCCTTTGTTCTCGCCATCACCTGCAATGTACACATTAAAGCACAAGATTTGTGAATGGTAGTTGAAATCGAAAGCACTTTGAATCAAACTTGAAAAAGTCTTGAGTCTCGCCTAACGAGAAGGCATATTGCCTAATAGGATTGGTGAGCTCCGGTTAGTTCACCGAATTAGAGAGTAGCACAAATTTAAGGGATCACGCACATAAGTTGAAGTCAATGCCAACTCGATGATTCGTTGAGTTTGTTTCGGCGGGCAAAAACAAGTCCGTCGAAACTGACAGTGCAAAAAGGGAAAGACACAAGCATCAAGAGTGATATCCTCTTCCACTCAGACCAAATTAGCTCGGTGTACTAAGACAAGCCCGCCGAATGGGACAATACCCAAGTCCATGCATAAGCTCAAGATGGCGAGCTGGGTTTCACTCGGTGATTCACCTATCTTTCTTGGCGAGCTAAGACAAGCTCGTGGAATAGGAAATTTCAGCCCAATGCCTTTTTTTCAAATTCAAATCTAACCTGCACAACAAATACCTGTTCCCCCAATAATTACAATCCACCTATACGCTTTTCTACCCATGGGTACTTAGATTTCCCCCCTTTATCACTAAATGTTGCTCTAATTGATGATTTTCCCTTAAGAAAGTAGTCACCCTGTCTATCATTGGGCAAATCATGCAATGGGTCAACACTGAGCTACTCATACTTCACTCTCATTCAATTAAACACAGACCCAACAAATATATCGACTCAATTTAGCATTCTAACCAACACAATCACGATTCACATTTATACAGGCATTCACAGTCAAAATCATATGGGTACAGTTCAAATTCAACAATATGACGCTACCCAACAAAATTAAACACTTAATCTCAGTTACAAGGCTCAATCCCACACCCTATATGCAATCTAAACTCAAAATCATCAACGAGAAGTCAAAACACAAGTCTTATTGCCAAAAATCAAAACAAGAAATTGAGGAATCGGGGTTGGATTGACTAGAGATACAATCAAATGAACTCCTAGCACTTTCAACACACTCACACGAGGCACAAAATCACTCAAAATTCACAATATAAAAGAGAGGAAATGAAAAGGCTCCGACTATTTGAAGGGTATTAATTTTTGAATTTAAAAATAACCTTGGGCCTTTTTATACCAGGCCCGTTCGACGTACTCACTAACGTCGCCGAACAGGTTCGACATATCTCCGTCTAGAGCTTAAGCTCACCGAATCTACCTAAACAATTTACCTACTTCTTTGCAATATGCTTCCGCTCCTTTTTACCCCCGTTTATTGGTGTATGAGGGTTGGTTTTCTGAGTATTTGAGGCCTTAGAAGGCTAATTAGTTGAGAGGCCCTTTTTTTTTTTTGAGGAGGAGGTGGAGTAGACACCCTATCTAACTAAGTGTTAGAGTAGACCACATTCTTACCATTTGTTCTCGCCATCACCTGCAATGTACACATTAAAGCACAAGATTTGTGAATGTTAGTCTAAATCAAAAGCTCTTTGAATCAAACTTCAAAATAGTCTTGAGGCTTGCCTAACAGGAAGGCATATTTGCTAATAGGATTGGTGAGCTCTAGATACCTCGTCGAATTATACAGGCACATAAGTCAAAGTCAATGCCAACTCGGTGATTCACCGAGTTGGTTTTGGTGGGCTAAGATAAGTCCGTCGAAACTGAAAGTGCAAAAGGGAAAGGCACAAGCATTAAGGGTGATATGCTCTCCCACTCAGCGATTCACCAAATTAGTTCGGTGTACTAAGACAAGCCCACTGAATGGGACAATACCCAAGGCCATGCATATGCTCAAGAAGGCGAGCTGGATTTTACTCGGTGATTCGCCTATCTTTCTTGGTGAACTAAGACAAGCTCGCCAAACAAGAATTTTCAGCCTAGTGCCTATATTTCAAATTCAAATCCAACCTGCACAACAAATATGAGTTTCCCCAGACAATTACAATCCAGCAATATGCTTTTCTACCAATGTGTACTTAGATTTCCCCTCTTTATCACTAAGTGTTGCTCTAATTGATGATTTTCTCTTAAGAAAGTAGTCACCCTGTCTATCATTGGAAAAATCATGCAATGGGTCAACACTGAGCTACTCATACTTCACTCACATTCAATTAAACACAGACCCAACAAATACATCGACTCAATTTAGCATTCTAACCAACACAATCATGATTCACCATTTACACAGGCATTCACAGTTAAAATCACATGGGTACAGTTCAAATTAAACAATATGATGCAACCCAAAAAAATTAAACACTTAATCTTAGTTACAAGGCTCAATCCCACACCCTATATGCAATCTAAACTAAAAATCATCAATATGAATTTGAAACATCAACCTTATTTCCAAAAAACAAATAAGAAACTGAGGAATCGGGGTTGGATTGACTAGAGATCCAATCAAATGCACTCCTAGCACTTTCAACACACTCACACTCGGCACAAAATCACTCAAAATGCACAATGTAAAAGAGAGGAAACAAAAAGGCTCTGACAATTTGAAGGGTATTAATTTTTGAATTTAAAAATAACCCTGGGCCTTTTTATACCAGGCCCCTTCGATGCACTCACTAACGTCGTCAAATAGGTTCGACGTATCAGCGTCTAGAGCTTAAGCTTGCCAAACCTACCTTAATAATTACCTAGCCTGAAGGTTGTTTTGGCAGACCCGATGGAGTCCGCATAATGCACTTCGGTGAATCTCTCTTTGGAGTTCTGATTGCCGATCTTGACAATGCACTTTTCCATCTTTTCATGTTCAAAGGGAGGACAAGAATCATGCTGCCTAGTATCTTTGGCTCATCGCCCTTTAGGTTATGGCCTCTCCCAATATACCCTTATCAATTTTTCAGCCTCTGTTCCACCTGCACTCACAACGCATGTTATTCAAAAGTAGTAAAGCAAAAGTAAGACTTGAGTAGCCTCTCAAGAAACTCCTTATTTAATGTCATGGTACAACATAGTCCTCAAATTTCAACTATCATTTATGGGGTTTGGGATGGTATCACTAGGAAAAGTTCCCTTTTGCCTTGGATTTAGATAAGTGGCAATTTGACCCAGTTGGGTCTCCAGCTGCTTGATCGAGACTGAATGTGAAGTCACTGTTTGAGTTAAAGTGGAGAAGTTTTTTTTCAAATCTTTCAACACCTTATCGGATCCTTTAACTTTGTTATAGATCCTCACAAGCATGTCTTCAATTCTGCTTCCTTCTAGACCAGGTGGATCTTTTGGGCTTGGACGATCAAGGGAAGGCACATATCGATCTTTGTCAAACTCCCTATCTCTCCAATTTTGACCCCTCCAATCTTTCCAACCACTATCTTTATCCTTGTTACAACCCTGGTTCTCACCCTGACATTGATCATTGTTGTAAGAACCCCCCACTTGATTTACCAAGTATTCAACCTCTTCATTGTATAATGCCTCAAATTTGGCATCCTCCAGACACTGCCCACTATTTGTTCCAACCACATTTACTAACTTAGTTCAACCTCCCATGACATGTTTGGATATCTGTAACACCTCAGAAATCAGAATTCGACTTTGCAGCAGAAAACAACAGAAATAGGTGAACCACTGAGGGGTTCACAGGCCGTGATCAGGACCATGGTCTGTCACACACATCGTGGTTCAGACACTCCCAGCAGTGGTGGACCACGGAGCCCTTCACGAGCCATGGACCACCTCACGAGCCGTGGGAAGGCTCGTGGAGGAAGTAAAGAACCACCCAGGGCTCAGGCATCCGACCATGGAGCCCTCCACGGGCCGTGGTCTTGATGACGGGTCGTGGTGGCATCCGTGGACCTGAGCCAGCAAACCCCCCAGCCCAAGTGAAGAACCACGGTGGCCTTCACGGTCTGTGGTCCTTCACACGAGCCGTGGTAGGGCTCATGGTTGGACCTCTCCAGAACCAGTAGTCACTGGCCAAGAACCACAACCCATTAGACGGGCCGAGGTCCCTTTGACGGTCCGTCATTGGGTCCGTGGAAGGCCCCAGTCAGATTTTAAGTTGGGGTCATTTTGGTCTTTTCCGTATGCGTTGGACATTTATATTACGTTGTTTAACACCTAAACTACGTCGTTTTACTCAGTTTAAGCCTAGTAAACTAGTCAGAACTTACCCCAAATCATTTATTCTCCAAAATTCACCAAAACTTAGAGCAAAAGAGGAGAAAGAGTCGACCAACCCCTCAGGAACAAGCAGGAGATTTTCTTCAGTTTATCCCCGAATCGAAAGGATTTCTCCATGAATTTTGTCACCAAGTATGTGGGATTTCACTAGTGGGTTCCTTTCATCCACTAGGTCCCTATAATTTAGTCAGTTCCTTGATTCTTTATATCTTGTTTAGACTTAGGGTTTCTAAAACCTTGGATATTTACTGTGATTTAGCTGTTGTAGTATCCTAAATCGAAATAGCTTGTTTTCTTGGAAACGTTGTTTAATTTCTTGTATGAAACTCAGAACCCTAGTTGTGTAGATTCTCTTAGTTCATGAATTGAATTTGCTAGGTCAGTTAAACAGATAATCATGCTCCAGTTTCGAATGTTACATTATTAGTATATAAATGTTACATTCTCAGATTTGCATGTCAGTATTTTGAGCTATTCAGTATATCATTATTTCAGTTACATTTCAGTCACATACATTCAGTTGGGAGTAGACTTAGCACCGAGTTGGACTAGGGTTCAGCGTACCCTCATAGTCCCAACACTATGTGCCCCCGTAGGATTATAAGTCCCCTCTGTTGGGCATCAGATTTAGTGACCACGCCAGTCATGCCTTTATACCCCTGGCAAGGTATATTGGGTCCTCTCGATGGGGCATATACATTGGACTCCACGTTTAGCTCACGTGGTTTTATGTCGTTTAATAGTAGCTCCCACAGTCAGACTCTTAATGCATTTGACCAGGTTTCAGTATATACTTCAGTATTCAGTTTAGCATGTCTTGTTCATGATTAGTACTTGGTCATTACATTCAGTTCAGCTTTTCAGTTATGTTTTCAGTATGTACATTTTTGCTCAGTTATGCCTTGTTTCAGCTTATATATGATTGTTCATCTTAGTATATATATCATGCATGCTCAGTACATTCAGAGTACTGACGCATACTCTGCGCTTCATCCTTTCATGATGTAGGTTCAGGTAATCTGTATCCAAATCAAGCTTAGATCGGTTCCCGATCCGTATTCAACAACTTCAGTGGTAAGTCCTCATACTTCGAGGACAATAGACATGCTTTTCATTTTATTCTTTTTATTCAGTTTTCAGTTTTGTTAGAGTTAGTTGGGGAACATGTCCCAGCAACTCAACTCAGTTAAAGGCTTTTCAGACATAGTAATAGAATCAACTTGGGTTGATGAGTTTATCTTTCAGTTATTGTTAAACTCTTAGTACGTTTTATACATTCAGACTAGTTGGGTGTTCCCTATTTTCAGTTATCCATTGTTTTAGCTTCTGCATAGTTCATGTATTATTCGGTTATTCTCAGTATGCTTATGATTATGCCAGACACAAGGTTAGTTTTGGGTCACTCGTGATCCTAGGTCCCGTATTAAGTCAAGAGGGTAGCCAAGGGAGTGACAAATTTGGTATCAGAGCATTAGGTTCAAGATTCCTAAGATGTCTGAAAGCCGCACTAAGTAGAGTCTCTTTCATGGGTGTGAAGTGCACCACATCTAATGAGAGGGAGGCTACGAAGTGTTTTAAGAAAACTTCACTTTCTTTGCCATTCTTATCATGCATGGGTATGATCTCTTTCTAATTCATCGTTATGCGTTTCAGATCATGCCTCCTCGTAGAGCTTACGCATGGAATACAAATGCACGCAATGCTAACACAGTTCCTCTAGTCCCGAACCATGAGGTTGCGAATGCAAAATTTAGGAATGTGATCCAGCTCTTGGCTCAGAGTGTGGCCAATCAAAACAATCAGCAGGTCCCAGTTCCTACTAACACTAATGGAGGATCAGCTGCAGCTAGAGTTCGAGACTTTGTTCGAATGAATCCGCCTGAGTTTCTAGGGTCGTAGGTTGGTGAAGACCCATAAAACTTTATTGATGAGGTCAAGAAGATCTTTGTAGTGATGCAAGTGACTGGTAATGATAGGGTGGAGTTGGCATCTTACCAGCTTAAGGATATAGCTCACATTTGGTTCACTTAGTTGAAAGAAAAAAGGGGTGCGGATGCAGCTCCTGTGACTTGGGAATGTTTTACCTGAGCTTTTCTGGATAGGTTCTTCCCGAGAGAGTTGAGGGAGGCTAAAGCTCAGGAGTTTATGAATTTGAGACAAGGTACAATTCAGTCCAAGAGTACAGGCTGAAGTTCACTCAACTCTCCAGGTATGCTCCACATATAGTTGCCGATCCAAGGGCACAAATGAGTAATTATTTGTTTGGGGTATCCGACGTGGTGAAGACAGAGTGCAGGAATGCTATGCTACTAGAGGATATGAATATGTCTAGGCTTATGACTCATGCTCAGCAGGTTGAGGGAGATAAGCTTAGGGAAATGGCTAAGGAAAATAAGAAGGCTAGGACAAGAAATTATGAATACTCTCAGCAGAAATTGAGTGGTGGAAATCGCCCATAGTTTCAGCAGAAGTCTACACCCCTAGCACCTTCATCAGCTAGTGCTCCATCTCCCAGGTTTCGACAGGATCAGAAAGGTAGGGCATCAGGCTCTAAGTCTCAGGGGAGTGCTTCAGGTAATAGGACTTTCCCAACTTTTCCAAAGTTCGGTAAGAACCATCCGGGCGAGTGTCTTGCAGGAAAGGAAAGGTGCTTTGGGTGTGGTTA
Organism: Solanum etuberosum; assembly: GCA_029582245.1. Taxonomy (NCBI): domain Eukaryota; kingdom Viridiplantae; phylum Streptophyta; class Magnoliopsida; order Solanales; family Solanaceae; genus Solanum; species Solanum etuberosum. The sequence goes on along the minus strand of JAJONR010003628.1, from coordinate 43,361 downwards.
ATCTGGCCATAGGTTGAAGGATTGCCCTTCTGCCAGGCAGGGGCAAGGAGGTAATAACAACAAGTCTCAGTCTACAGCTCCAACAACACCAACAGGTAACCAAACCGAGCAGGGTGCTTCGTCTGGTGAAGGTGGCGGTCAGCGCCAAAACAGGTTGTATGCTCTCCAGGCTCGTCAGGACTAAGAAGATTCTCCTGATGTGGTCACTGGTACGTTACGAGTCTTACATGTAGATGCTTATGCATTGTTAGATCCAGGGGCTACACTGTCTTTTGTAACTCCCTATATAGTAGTAAACTTTGGTGTCAGTCCAGAAACTATTTCAGAACCCTTCTTAGTCTCTAGTCCAGTTGGTGACCCAGTTATAGCTAGACGGGTATACAGAAATTGCCCTGTAACAGTTTCTCAGAAAGTCACCTCAGCAGACCTTGTAGAGTTAGAAATGGTAGATTTCGATATCATTCTAGGCATGGATTGGTTACATTCCTGTTATGCCTCAGTCGATTATAGAACTAGGATCGTTTGGTTTCAGTTTCCAAACGAGCTAATCTTAGAGTGGAAGGGTAGTAGCTCAGTGCCTATGGGTCGATTTATCTCTTATCTTTAGGCCAGAAAAATGATTTCCAAAGGGTATATCTATCATCTTGTTTGGGTTAAGGATTCAGGGTATGAAACCCCAACTCTTGAGTCAGTCCCTATAGTAAATGAGTTTCCAGAAGTGTTCCCAGAAGATCTTCCCAGAGTTTCTCCCGAAAGGGAAATCGACTTCGGAATAGATCTCCTTCCAGATAGCCCATTCGATTCCTCCCTACATAATTTCTCTAGCCGAGCTTAAGGAATTGAAAGAGCAGTTGAAAGACCTTCTAGATAAGGGCTTCATCAGACCTAGTATCTCTCCATGGGGTGCTCCAGTGTTGTTCGTGAAAAAGAAAGATGGTTCTCTCAGGATTTGTATTGACTATCAGCAGTTGAACAAAGTCACAATCAAGAATAAGTATCCCATCCCAGGATTGATGACTTGTTCGACCAACTTCAGGGTGCTAGTTGCTTTTCTAAGATAGACCTCAGATCCGGCTATGATCAGCTTAGAGTTAGAGATAGTAACATTCCAAAGACAACCTTTAGAACTCGGTATGGTCATTATGAATTCGTAGTTATGTCTTTTGGACTAACCAATGCTTTTGCAACTTTCATGAACTTAATAAATAGGGTGTTTAAACAGTATTTGGACTTGTTCGTCATTGTCTTTATTGACGATATCCTCATCTATTCTCGGAATGAGGAGGAGCATGCTACTCATCTGAGAGTTGTTCTGCAAACTCTCAAAGATCGCCAGTTATTTGCTAAGTTCAGCAAATGTGAGTTCTGGTTAGAGTCTGTAGCTTTCCTTGGTCATGTGGTATCCAACGAAGGGATCTGAGTGGATTCTCAGAAAATTGAGGCAACACACCACTGGCCCAAACCCACCTCTTCAACAGATATCAGAAGTTTCTTGGGTTTGGCTGGTTATTACAGGAGATTTGTTGAAGGATTTTCATCCATAGCTTCCCCATTAACCAAGATAACTCAGAAAAATGTCAAGTTTCAGTGGTCAGATGAGTGTGAGCAGAGCTAACTGAAGACTAGGTTGACTACACCTCCGGTCTTGATTCTACTAGATGGTTCAGACGATTATGTAATTGATTGTGATGCATCCAGAGTTGTCCTCAGTTGTGTATTGATGCAGCGAGGTAAGGTCATAACTTATGCTTCTAGATAGCTTAAAGTTCATGAGAAGAACTACTCGACTCATGACCTCGAGCTTGCAGCCGTAGTATTTGCCCTTAAGATTTGGAGACACTACCTGTATGGTGTTCATGTTGATGTATTCACAGATCATAAGAGCCTTCAGTATGTGTTCACCTAGAAAGAGTTAAATCTTCATTTTATAAGAGATGACTTGAGTTCCTCAAGGACTATGACATGAATGTGCTTTACCATCCGGTTAGGCCAATGTAGTAGCTGATGCTCTTAGCAGGTTGTCCATGGGTAGTTTAGCACATGTTGACGAAGAAAAGAAAGAGTTAGCCAAAGATGTTCACCGGCTTGCTCGCTTAGGAGTTTGCCTTATAAACATGTCAGATAGTGGTGTGATAGTTCAGAATGGATCAGAATCTTCACTGGTAGTGGAGGTTAAGGAAAAATAAGATAATGATCCTATATTACTTCAGCTGAAAGGTACAGTTCATCAGCAAAAAGTTGAGGTTTTCTCCCAAGGGAGAGAAGGTGTACTTCGTTACCAGGGTCGCTTGTGTGTTCCTAATGTGAGTGAGTTGAGGCATCAGATTCTTACAGAAGCTCATAACTCTAGGTATTCCATTCATCCAGGTGCCACTAAGATGTACCGTGATCTACGGGAAGTCTTTTGGTGGAATGTCATGAAGAGGGACATAGCAAATTTTGTGGCTAAGTGTCCAAATTGCCAACAGGTTAAGATGGAACATCAGAAACCAGGAGGTATGACTCAAGAGATTACCATTCCTATATGGAAGTGGGAAGTGATAAACATGGACTTCATTACAGGATTACCTCGTACTCGCAGACAACATGACTCCATTTGGGTGATAGTGGACAGAGTCACTAAGTCCGCTCACTTCTTGGTTGTCAATACTATAGATTAAGTGGAGGACTACACCAAACTCTACATCAATGAGATAGTCAGGTTGCATGGGATTCCTTTGTCTATCATCTCAGATAGAGGTCCTCAGTTTACCTCTCATTTTTGGAAATCATTTCAGAAAGGTCTTGGTACCCAGGTAAATCTCATTACAACATTTCATCCACAAACAGATGGTCAAGCAGAACGTACCATTTAGACCTTGTAGGACATGTTGAGAGCTTGCGTGATCGATTTCAAGGGTAGTTGGGATGATCACCTACCTCTCATAGAATTCTCTTATAATAATAGCTTTCATTCTAATATTCAGATGGCCCCGTATGAGGTACTATATGGGCGTAGATGTAGATCTCCAATCGGTTGGTTTGAAATAGGTGAAGCAGTATTGATTGGGCCAGATTCGGTTCATGAAGCAATGGAAAAAAGTTTAACTCATCAGAGATAGACTTAAGACATCTCAGAGTCGTCAGAAGTCCTATGCAGATGTAAGGAGAAGGGACTTAGAGTTTGAAATTGATGATTGGATTTTCCTGAAAGTGTCACCTATGAAGGGGGTGATGAGATTTGGCAAGAAAGGGAAGCCCAGTCCTAGATATGTAGGTCCTTACAGAATCCTGAAAAAGGGTGGGTAACGTGGACTATGAGTTAGAGTTGCCAGCAAAACTAGCAGCAGTCCATCCAGTCTTTCACATTTCCTTGTTGAAGAACTGTGTGGGCGATCCGACATCGATAGTACCGTTAGAGAGTGTGGCTGTGAAGGATAGTCTCACTTATGAAGAGGTGCTAGTTGAAATTCTCGATCGTCAGGTTCGTAGGTTGAGGAATAAAGAAATAGCTTCAGTGAAGGTTTTGTGGAGGAGTCAGTCCGTAGAGGGATCTACTTGGGAAGCAGAAGCAGCCATAAAGGCCAAGTATCCTCATTTCTTTCCTTCCGATTCCATTTCAGCTTGAGGTAATAGTTCCTCTCCAGTCTCTCAGTCTACTCTTGCGTAAAATCAGTATTAGTATCATGTTCCTTCAGTTGTTCTCGCATTTCAACATATATGCATGTTCTTGGAACTCAGTTCAGTCAAATATCAGTTTCTAGTACTTAGTGGTAGGGATTGCAGTTCCTTCCCTCCATACTCAGCTAGTTTAGGCTTCATTCGAGCAAGAATGTTCCCAAGGGGGAGATATTGTAACACCTCAGAAATCAGACTTGGACTTTGCAACAGAAAACAGCAGAAAAAGGTGAACCACGGAGGGGTTCATGGGCCGTGATCAGGACCACGGTCCATCACCCTCATCATGGTTCACACCCTCCCAGCAGTGGTGGACCACGGAGCCCTTCACGGGCCATGGACCACCTCACGAGCCGTGGGAAGGCTCGTGCAGGAACTACAAAACCACCCAGGGCTCAGGCATCCGACCATGGAGCCCTCCACGGGCCGTGGTCTTGATGACGGGTCGTGGTGGCGTCCGTGGACTTAAGCCAGCAAACCCCCAACCTAAGTGAAGAACCACGGTGGCCTTCACGGTCCATGGTCTTTCACACGGGCCGTGGTAGGGCTCGTGGTTGGACCTCCCCAGAACCAGTAGTCACTGGCCAAGAACCACGACCCACTTGACGGGCCGTGGTCCCTTTGATGGTACGTCATTTAGTCCATAGAAGGCCCCTATCAGATTTTAAGTTGGGGTCGTTTTTGTCTTTTCCCTATGCGTTGGACATTTAAACTACGTTGTTTAACACCTAAACTATGTCGTTTTACTCAGTTTAAGGCTAGTAAACTAGTCAAAACTTACCCCAAGTCGTTTATTCTCCAAAATTCACTAAAACTTAGAGCAAAAGAGGAGAAAGAGTCGACCAACCCCTCAGGAACAAGAAGGAGATTTTCTTCAGTTTAGCCCCGAAATCCAGAGTATTTCTCCGTGAATTTCATTACTAGGTATGTGGGATTTCACTAGTGGGTTCCTTTCATCCACTAGGTCCCTAGAATTCAGTCAGTTCCTTAATTCTCTATATCTTGTTTAGACTTAGGGTTTCTAAAACCTTGGATATTTAATGTGATTTAGCTGTTGTAGTATCCTAAATCAAAATAGCTTGTTTTCTTGGAAACATTGTTTAATTCCTTGTATGAAACTCAGAACCCTAGTTGTGCAGATTCTCTTAGTTCATGAATTGCACTTGCTAGGTTAGTTAAACAAATAATCATGCTCCAGTTTCGAATGTTACATTATCACTATATAAATGTTGCATTCTCAGATTTGCATGTCAGTATTTAATGCTATTCAGTATATCAATATTTCAGTTACATTTCAGTCACATACATTCAGTTGGGAGTAGACTTAGAACCGAGTTGGACTAGGGTTCAGCGTACCCTCATAGTCCCAGAACTACGTACCCCCTTAGGATTATAAGTCCCCTCTGTTGGGCATCAGATTTAGTGACCATGCCAGTCATGCCTTTATACCCCTGGCAAGGTATATTGGGTCCTCTCAATGGGGCGTATACATCAAACTCCACGTTTAGCTCACGTGGTTTTATGTCGATTAATAGTAGCTTCCACAGACAGACTCTTAATGCATTTGACCAGGTTTCCGTATATACTTTATTATTCACTTTAGCATGTCTTGTTCATGATTAGTACTTGGTCATTGCATTCAGTTCAGCTTTTCAGTTATGTTTTTAGTATGTACATTTTTGCTCAGTTATGCCTTGTTTCAACTTATATATGATTGTTCAACTTAGTATCTATATTTTACATGCTCAGTACATTCAAAGTACTGACGCATACACTGTGCTACATCCTTTCATTATGTAGGTTCAAGTACTCATTATCCAGATCACGCTTAGATCGGTTCCCGATCCGTATTAAACAGCTTCAGTGGTGAGTCTTCATACTTCGAGGACAATAGACATTCTTTTCATTTTAGTGTTTTTATTTAGTTTTAAGTTTTGTTAGAGTTAGCTGGGTAGCATGTCCCAGCAACTCAACTCAGTTAGAGGCTTTTCAAACATAGTAATAGAATCAGCTTGGGTTGATGAGTTTATCTTTCAGTTATTGTTAAACTCTTAGCACGTTTTATACATTCAGACTAGTTAGGTATTCCCTATTTTCAGTTATCCATTGTTTTAGCTTCCACATAGTTCATGTATTTTTCAGTTCCTCTCAGTATGCTTATGATTATGCCAGACACAGGGTTAGCTTGGGGTCACTCATGATCCTAGGTCCCGTGTTACGTCAAGGGGGTAGCCTCGGGGGGTGACAATATCAAATTGATTTGGGTCATCATTTTTGGCCATATTTTCATCCCTTTTTTGGTCCTTTTTGATTTGTTCTTTACTCAAGCCCACTTGTTGAAGGGGTGGTTGGTCTTCTCTTGTGTGCCATGCTCGGTTTACCTTAGTCATATCATCTAACAACAATGCCGCTACATCATAAGTTTGCCTCATCAATCCACCATAGACCAAGTGATCTGCCACACTTTTATTGACTGAATCAAGGCTCCAATAAAAGTATTGTAGCAACAAATTGGCCGGAGCGCCATGCTATGGACATTGCAAGAGTAACTTCTTGAACCTCAGCCATGTTTCATATAAGGTCTCACTTCCAAGACTTTTGAAATTCTGGATTTGGAGACGAAGTTTAACCATCTTTGAGGGTTGGAAGAATCGTTCCAAGAACACCTCTGTTAGCTCATCCCACGAAGTAATAGAATCAATTGGTAACTCTGCCAACCATCTTGTAGCCTCTCCCGTTATAGAGAAAAAAAATAGTCTCAACCTTATGGATTATTCAGAGATATTCTTGAGCACAAAGGGTCCACACACCTCCTTAAAATTTCTAAGGTGCTCATGGGGATCCTCATGAGATAAGCCCCTGAAAATTCCTTTCATTTGGAGCAATTGGATCATAGTACCGGTGATGTGAAACACCATCCTCCCGGTTGTAGGAGGTATTCAGATTCTTCCCGTGCTTTGAATGATTTTAACGGGCATGTCATTCAGGTCACCAATATTATTATTTTGACCATAGTGACTATCATTATCACTCTAATGGTCACTCATCTTGTGCACCTGCGAATCAGCTGACAACAACACAAAACAACAACTCTACTACAAATAAACAAAATTAAAATCTAATTTCTCAATTAGAATTCTTAACTACCGCTCCCCGGCAGAATGCTAAAATCACCCTTCAAAACCAATTAAAAAGGTGAGTGATCGTAGTCAGTAAAAACCCAACAAAGAGTCGGGGTCGAATCCCACAGGGAGTATAAAAGGAAATAAAAGGGTGTATCAGGTCCCCTGAAAGGAAGTGTCATTTGGTATTCAAATGATGGGACAACGGTTAGATACCTGGATGACAGACACGTGGCAATTGCAACGATTCTGATGCATAATTCAAAATGCAATGTTAAGAGTGCTAACCTTCAAGAACGGACCGGTCCCTCTATTTAGTTTGAATGTAATTGCCTAGATCTGTCCTGACCTCCCTTTTCCTTCAGCACTTCTGCCATGTGTGTATACCTACAAAAGGTATAAGACTGAATTTGCTAAAACATACATAACTGAAAAATAAGGATACCTGCTCCCTTTGCATAGTCATGAGAGGGTTAATTACTTCAGGCAGGATCAATTCAGTCATGTTTCAGCATCCTAACTTCAATTTGTTATCTTGACCAGGTCCCAAGTCAGAGCTTTATTGAAGATATCAGCAATTTGATCTTTGGTCTTACAGAATTACATGCTGATATTTCCTTTGTCAACATTATCCCTCAGAAAGTGATGTCTCACATCAATATGCTAAGTCCTTTTATGATGGACTGGGTTCTTAGACATATTGAGAGCACTTGTGTTATCACACAAGGGAGAGATAGTGTGAGTAGACACTCTAATAACTTCAAGTTGCTATTTGATCCACATGAGTTGAGCACACCAAGATGCATCTGCTACATACTGCACCTCAGCTGTTGAAAGAGAAACCTAATCTTGTGTTTTAGTTACCCATGAAATGAGAGACGAGCCCAGAAAATGAGTCATTCGTGATGTACTCTTTCTATCAACTTGATACTCTGCATAATCAACATATTCCTCCAAATAAAAAAACATCTCCTAATGGATAGAATAGAACCAGGTCCCTGTCTTCTTCAAATATCTTATGATTCTCTAGCAGCTTTCAACTGTGATTCCTTAGGAAATATTTGGAATCTTGCACATATATCCAACAAGTGTAACATTTACATCTGAACCGTGTCCCCATATGAGTATCAATTGGCTTGACATCCATCATGTGGAATTTCTTCAGTAACTCCTTGATGTACTTTTCTTGGCAAATGGAGGTACCTTTAGAAGTTTATTTGATCTGCAGCTCCAAGAAGAAATTTAATTCTCCCATGATGCTCATTTCATAACTCACTACCCATGAGTGCAACAAACTCTTCACACAATACCTCAAAGGTTGTTCCAAAGATGATATAATCGATTGATACTTGAATGATCAGCAATTCCTTTCCCTGTGATTTCAAAAAGAGGAATTTGTCAAATTTACCTCTTTTGAAACCATTGTCGAAGAGGAACTTGGACAACATATCAGCTAGTTAGAGAACCAAGTGTCATACTTTGCTTCTTTCAAACTGATGCAACTTTGTATTCCTTCCCCGCTGTTGAGCTTGATCAACTTCTTCATTCTCACCTTCAGAATCTACATTATCAGTTTGAACTACATCATCTTTGTTCAGTATTGTCTACCAGACCAGGTCCCTCGTCGGGTTCATCATCTGCATCAGCTTCTTTAAGATGGATGGATTCCTGAGGAGGATATTCTTTAGCAATTTCACCGTTTAGACCATCTCTCTGAATCTAAAACAGCTCTTCAATCTCAAAATCATCTTTGTTTTGCAACTTCTCAATTCTTCTAGACTCATCAAAAATCACATGAACATTTTCTTCAAGGCACAAATTTCTTTTTATTATACACCCGATAAAGCTTGTTGGAGGAAGAATATACCACAAATACTCTTTCATCATTATTAGGATCAAACTTCCCAATATCATCCTTCCCATTGTTTAGAACAAAACATTTACAACCAAAGATCTTTAGATAACTCAATTTAGGCTTTCTATTGTTGAGCAGTTCATAAGGAGTTTTGTTGAGGATTGACCTGATGTAACACATGTTGGTCACATAGAAAATTAGTCCAAGTGAACCTTGAGAAGTGGAATCACAAAAATATACTTCCTTATCTTCTCTAAATCTTCATTAGACCATACATATCTATATGGAGCAGCTCAAAAGCTTTGATGGTGCACACTTGCTCCTTCTGCTTGAAGGATGAGCTGGTTTGCTTCCCAATAACATGAGTATCACAAACTTTCATCTGCAAAATTTATCTTTGGCAGACCACGAACCAGGTCCCTTGACACAAGTTTGTTCAGTAGAGAAACACTCACATGGCCAAGTCTCCTATGTCGTAGATTTGTATTCTCACCTTGAGCACTAGGGCAAGTAAGACTGTTACTACGAGCAGTGTTCAGATCCGCAGTATACATGTTCTTGCATCACTTTTCTATCAAGATCACCACCTGAGAGATCTAGTTTGTGACCACACATTTATCTGATAAGAACTTAACTCCATTTCCTTTATCACAAATCTATGAAACACATAGAAGATTGTACTTCAACCCATTGACATAGTACACAACCTCAATGGAGTGTTCCATAGACTTTCAAATCCTGCCTACACCAAGAATGTACCCTTTCTTGCCATTTCCAAAAGAGACACCTCCACCTTGAAGTGCTTTGAGAAAGAGGAAGTTTTTAGTTTTCCCAGTCATGTGCTTTGAACATCCACTATTTATGAACCAACACTGACTGATGCTGCATCCTCTCACTTGCATAGAAAGTAACTTGTTAGCCTTGGGAACCCATTTGAGACAGAGTTTCTAGTAAGCAGATAAAGGAGTGATAAGAAATTTTTCATCTAGTAAGGCAAATTGGTTTTCTTCAACTTAGGACCAGAAGCACCACCAGGTCCCTTCTTTTGCATGTTCCTCTGTTTGGAATAGTTTGAAAAACTTTCTTCATGTTGTTTTCCAGACAAGAAAATCTTTCTTAAGATATCCAATTCGACCACAATGCACACATAACAAATTATCAGCAATAGAGACATATTTGATGTGAGGATTGTATACGACATCTATCTTCTCACAACCAGAAGCCCTATTCTACTGTTGTTACCCTGACTAGTTAAATTTGTAAGCATTTTAGAGAAAGTGGTCCATTTGAGGGATTCGTTCAATTCCTCTTTTACACGAACCACGTCCCTCTCCAATAGAAGATTTCTTTCTAGAGTAAATTGCATCTTTATTTCAGCAGTGCACAACTTATTTTCAAGCTCAAACTGCAAGATATTGGCCTCATTCTTTCCTTTAGAAACCACTATAGGCACCATTTTTATCTTTTCCTTCCATTCTAGACTTTCAACTTCTAGAACAACCATTTTTTCCATATCAGATATTTGGGTAACTAGAGCAAGGTTTCCATCTTGAAACATGTCTAGGCTATTGTTCAAGAGATCCTTCTCAATGGTTAACTCACTGATCGAATCAATGAGTAAAACAATTAGCTTTCTCAATTTTCTAATGGAAAAGATATTCACATTTTGCTTAAAGTCAAATAGGGTTACCTCTTTATTATCATCATCCTCTTCTGATTTTGCCATGAAGGCAAGCATAGAATCAAATATTTCTTCGTCTTCTTTTACTGCGAGCATAGAAGCATCATCAGGGTGTTCAGAATCATCTGAATTACTTGAGGTATTTCCCCAGACAGCCAGAGCTTTCTTCACCATATAATCAACAGTTTCTCTTCTGTTTGACTTGTCAGCGACCTAGTCCATTTTTTTTCATTATCTCCTCCAGACTTGACTTATTTCTTGTTCTCCCCCTTGTTTATAGGACAATCTCTAATGAAATGACCTGATTTACCACACTTGTGACAAAAGTCATTTGAGTATGTAGCCTTGTCAAGGTTTCCTTTCTTTATAAGACCTCTGTATTTTCTCACAATTTTTTGAAATCATTGAGTAAGATAGGCCACGTTCTCATCTATTTTAGGGATTTCACTTTGTGACACCTTGAGAGCAAGTGATGTATCCCTTTATTCATCTTTATTCCGGTCAGCCTCATTATACTGTTGTCGGGGTTTGAGAAAAACTCTTGTGATTTCTCCATCATTCACCAACTGTAGAACATGCCATTAAATCGAGGTGGTTTGGTTGATGATTGACCCTCTTCCAGGTTTAGTGGAGCATCCATCTTTTCCACATGATTCTCTATTGGTGTTAACTTGATAGAGAGACCAAGCTCTAATACCAATTGATAGAATGGATGCGTCCACTAGTGATTACTGGACCAGGTCTCTCGAAAAAATAATAGTGCGGAAAATAAATAACTCAAGGTAAATTAGACACAAGATATTTTACGTGGAAATTCCCTTGCTCAAGGAAGGAGAAAACCACGTCTTGTCCTCACAAGATTTCCACCCAAACTCAATTTCAGTAAAACGGAGCAAAGTTTCATATTACAAACTCTTGCAACCTAGGAATTAAAACTCTTTAATCCCTATTCCCTTACTACATCAACTCTACTACAAAAGAAACTAAGAAATAACTCTATTTCCCATTAAACCAACTAACTCTAGTTCATCCGGACTTCAAGAAACCAACGAGGCTAACCCTAGCCATCAACTACAAATCTCAAAGATAGTAACATAAAAAAGCAGCAACTCTGCTGCACCCACACATCAACTAACTCTAGTTTACACTCTGAGGCAACTCTACCCAATAGAACATCAAAACAATGATGTAAACAAACTTCACTAAAACATACATGATTCGACTAACTAACTCTAGTTAATACGACTCTAACTAAAGACTTAGACAAGCAACTGATATACTATCCTTTATAACTTAGGAGTAGATTTACAATATAAGAATACAAGACACACAGCTCAAAATACAACAAAAGACGCTTCAACACTCCATAAGGTCCCTTGTTGAATATGGACAATGTTCTTCCTTGAAGATGTCTTTTTCTTTGTAAGCTTATGAATTTTCAGAATTCAAGACTTTGTTTGCCAAAACTTGAGTTTTGTCTTTGGAGAAGAGAATAATATGATATGGATACAAACCCTTTGAGCAAAGTCATTGGCTGAGAGCCTGCTACTCTAAAAAGTCATGCACCAACCACATCAGTTTTGACATTTTTTAGACAGCTGTCTTTTGTCTTTTTCATGTACGCAGTCTTTTCTCGGCTAGGTTCCTTGTTAGATCCAAAAGTTTGTTAAATCATCAAAACTTCAAATCAACTTAAAATAACACAGACGTGTAGTGATGGCTCCTTCGTACATGTCTTTATGGCATTTTTGTATTTTATATGAATCCATTTCTTCTGCATCACCAACCAAAGGACCTTTTGTGGTACTTTATCATATGTTTTCTCAAGGTAAATGAACATGTGTAAATCTTTCTTCATTTGTGATAAAAAAATCCCATTAATTTATTAGAAATATTTTAGCATTCGTGATGGATCTATCGAGCATAATCCAGATTGGTTTTATTTCACTCTTTTCATGAGAATCTTTAAGAGAATCACGCCATATGAATAAATACAAAAGTTGGGCAATGCATCTATATTTAAAACCAAAAAAATAAGAAAAAGAAGTTAGTATTAGTAATTCCATTACACCATTTCATGAGTAAAAGCAACAATAGTTTGAAACAATATAACACAATGCCTAAGCCAGTTTAGGTGGGCTTATTTTTAAGTTCTTTTAAGTCAAAATAATTTTAAGCACTTTTATAGGCGTTTGAGTAAAATTATATATATAAAAAAGCTTTTAAACACTAGATTTTAAGCAAAAATAATAAATATAAGTCAAAAGTCATAAGTTAGAAATCCTAACTTATGGCTTTTGACTTATAAGCTAAATGCCAAAACCCAATGAAAACAAGTTCTTAGTATCTTGCTTTTGGACAAATAAATCTTTTTATATCCAAATCATAAAATACATATTTACAGTGTCGAAGAAAATAAAAGATTTTTATTATCTTCTGAAATAAACAATCTTCATAACATAGCCATCTAAAACTAATGGAAGAATTGCACAAAAGAACTAACAAAATCCTATATTTAGAACAATTTCAACATTTTCACCTTTACGAAATAATCTTATTGCTACAAAAATGCTATGAAATGCCTAAATAACAAATTTCAGTAGCCTTTTTCTCTTTTTAAAATTTGATGTCTAATCAAACGCCTTCACATAGAATGAAATGAAATGGGCCTGTTTAAATTTTAATTTTGTGAAGAGTTGACATCTTTGCATTCCAAATTCCCCTATTCAACAATGGGCAGATAGTTCATTTTAACCTTTCTAATCATCATTGTAAACTCTTGTGCTACTTTCCACATATGAATATGAATGTGAAAGCACAAATGACTCAAGATCACATATAATCGCATTGTCCTTCTACAAAGGTTAGTGAACTTTCATCAGTTTGACTCATGTCTTATTTTTTTGTTGCATTATCATTAAATTAAAGTAACATCAATAAACCTACATCGTCACGTTCTCAGATTTCAAATTGCATAACACCAGCCAGATCGCCTGTACTAGATGTAGGGAATATGCTATTTGTGATGATATTTTCAATGCGGTTGGCCAATCAAGTCCTGTAGAAAGTATAAAAGTCAATGTTAGAAGGGAAAACATTTGTACATGGAAACAAGGAATGAGACAGAAGTAAACAATACTAATTTCAAAAAAAAGAATGAGACAAAAATATTGATCAAGACTATATCAACTGAAAGGATGGTGTTAAAATTGACATTAGGACTTCGAGCTAAGGAAATAAGATAAGATACTAAATGAGTATGAATTCTTACTAAAGGTTTTATGTCATGATTTGGTGTTCTTACGAGTAGGGATTAGAATTCAATTGATTGTTGAACATTTTTCTATCTACTGATATACAAGTATTGTATAAAGTTTGCAATACCATTATCATGATTCTTATCATCTTAGAGAGTTGAACATTTGGCCGACATATCTCTAAGTCAATATTTTTCATACATTTATTCTGAGATGTCTAATTTTCCTACAAGTCTCTCTAGTATAGTAAATTCACTATAACAAAAATAGTTTTTAGCGGCAATAAATATGCACATTAACAAAGAGTGCTAAAGTCTTTACCGACATTAGTTAATTGTTATTATATCCAATGCCGCTATAGACTTTAGAGAAATTACAAAGAGTGTTAATTGTTGCTATAAAAACATATTAAGTGGCAATTAAACTTTAATTGCCGCTAAAAATCATTTTTGGTATAGTGATTAATAGTCAATCTCAGTCATGTTTGTCTCTTCTAGTCTATTGATTTGTGTTTAATTGAGAATATACACAATCATAATATGGACAATAAAAGGGCAAATCATTTTAAATTTGTTAAGCCAAAAGAAATCTAGAAAGATACCTGCAATATTTGAGAGTAGACTCTCCTTCTTCATTAGAGGGAGAACCATAACCCCTTTCACAACAATCGACACCTTCTTAGGCCATACCCACATAACTGGATGAACGACTAATTATGTAGTAAATATATGTTAATGACTTTATATGTTCAACAATCCTTAAGATTAATATGTGTGTTTGAGTGAATATTCTTGAAGATATAATTTTTTTTACGACTTTATTTTTTAATATTTGAATATACATAATTTATTTATGTGTAATAAATTTTTACCAAATTCCATTTTCACGTCATTCGAATATTATCAATTATACACATATAAATTGACTTTTCTTTGAAAGACAAATTTAATATTTTTTAATAAATTTAACTTCACATAATAATATCATTATTTATAAAAGTAAGAATTAATTTTAGTTAATAAGAGATAAGTAATTTATTTGCAATACATTACCTTGGATGTTTTTGTAAAAACTTTACTTATTAGAATGAAGATTTGAGATGTTTAATTCAAAGTTCTAAAATATTCCTCATAAAAAGTAGATAATTCTTCTTGTTTTTTTTTTAAATTTAAATTTTGTATTTTATTTTTATAATGTTCAATATTTTTTCAAGTGAAATCCAAATCATAAAATTCACTATTAAAACTTTTTGAGGTCTCAAAATTAGAGGGCCTAAAGTAAATGCTTTACTAGCCTTACCCTTGAGCCACCCTTGTGAGTGTAATGTGTATGTCATATATATGTAAATTTCCTTCAAGTGAAAAAATCAAAATTAAAAGGTTTTATGGTCAATTTTCAAGTGACTTATGATCATTTTCGGCCGACTGGTAAGCTAATTCAATATTTTTCAATTCCCACATTCATTACTTATTGGGAACTTAAAGGTGTTATACATACCAATTAAACAAAAACATTATTCATGAGACAAAGTGTCATGCTCCGAGGCTAACCCCTTGACGTAACTCGGGACCTAGAATTACGAGTGACCCCAAGCTAACCCTGTGTCTTGCATAATCATAAGAATACTGAGAAGTACTGAATAATAAATGTACTATGCGGTAGCTAAAACAACGGTTAATTGAAAATGGGGAATACCCAACTAGTTTGAATGTATAAAACATACTAAGAGTTTAATAACATTGAAAAATCAAACTTAACAATTCAAGCTGATTCTACTACTATGTCTGGAAAGCCTCTAATTGAGTTGAGTTGCTGAGACATGCTCCCCAACTAACTCTAACAAAACTGAAAACTGAATAAAAGACTAAAATGAAAAGCATGCATGTTGTCCTCGAAGTATGAGGAATCACTACTGAAGCTGCTGAAATGCGGATCGAGAATCGATCTAAGCGCAATATGGATGCTGAGTACCTGAACCTACATCATAAAAGGATGTAGCACAGAGTATGCGTCAGTACTTTGAATATTCTGAGCATGCAGGATATAGATACTAAGCTGAACAAACATATATAAGCTGAAACAAGGCATAACTGAGCAATACTGTAAACTGCGCAAGAATGTAAATATTGAAAAGATAACTGAATGCAATGACCAAGTACTAATCATGAACATGACATGCTAAACTTAATACTGAAGTATATACTGAAAACCTGGTCAAATGCACTAAGAGTCTGAATGTGGGAGCTACTATTAACCGACATAAAACCACGTGAGCTAAACGTGGAGTCTGATGTATACGCCCCATCGAGAGGACACAATATACCTTGCCAGGGGTATAAAGACATGACTGGTGTGATCACTAAGTCTGGTGCCCACAGAGGGGACTTATACTCCTATGGGGGCACGTAGTTCTGGGACTATGAGGGTACGCTGAACCCTAATCCAACTCGGTGCTAAGCCTACTCCCAACTGAATATGTGTATGATTGAAATGTAACTGACATACTGAGTAGCTCAAAATACTAACATGCTAACTGAAAATGCAACATTTATACACTGATAATGTAACATTTGATATCTGGAGCATGATTTATCTGTTTAACTTACCTAGCAAGTGTAATTCATGAAATAAGAGAAGCTATACGAACTAGGGTTCTGGGTTTAATACAAAGAACTAAACATCGTTTCCAAGAAACATGTTATTTCGATTTAGGATACTACAACAACTAAATCACAGTAAATATCCAAGGTTTTAGAAACCCTAAGTCTAAACAAGATATGGAGAATCAAGGAACTGCCTGAATTCTAGGGACTTAGTGGATGAAAGGAACCCACTAGTGAAATCCCACATACCTGGTGTTGAAATCTACAGAAAAATCTTTCAATTTCGGGCCTGAAACTTGAAGCAAACCTTCTGGCTGTTCTTGGGAAACTAGCGCCTCTTTCCTCTTCTTTTTGCTCTAAGTTTGTATAATTTTGGTGAATAAAGGTTTTGGTTAGGTTCTGACTAGATTATTAGGCTTAAACTGAGTAAAACGATGTAGTTTAGGTATTAAACGATGTAGTTTAAATGCCTAATACATAGGGAAAAGACCAAAATGACCCTTACTTAAAATCTAACGAGGCCATCGACGAACCCTAACTGACGGACCGTGGACTTAACGACGGTCTGTCCTGCTAGGGCGTCGTTTGGCGTCTGGGCTGTATTTAAGGGTCATGATCCACGGACCCTGGACCACGGACCGTAGACCCACCTACGGTCCGTAGGTCTTGCCGTGGGTCATGATTTCCTAGGGAATTCTGGGTGGCCAACCTACGAACCCTACCTACGGTCCGTGGTCCCATCCACGGGCCATGGTTTGGCCTCCGTTGGTGGCACCTACAACTTCTGAAATTCTGCCATTTGGTCTTTCTTGAATCCGAAGTGTTATACAAAGATTCCTCAAGCATAAATTAATAAATAACGTACTTGTAAAAAGTTTTTAAACCTTACCAATTCAAATAGACTTTGAGTAGCCTATTGGTACTTGAAGAAAGAAAGGAAGAGCAGTAGGTTCTACTTGAGAAAGAGAGAAAGAGTAGGCGCTGATTAAATGGAGAAAGAGAGGTGGAGTAGACACTGATTTTTTGGAGAAAGAGAAGAAGAGTAGCACTGATTTTAAAACAAATGACTTTCAGTATTTGTTCTTAAATAAATAAGTGTTTTTAAAAGAGTTTGAATAATTTTATGACTTCTTCTCCAGATTTGACAGAATCAAACACTTTCATATCTACTAGGAGATTTTTTTTTAAAACAAATGCATTTATTGGGCTAAAATCTGAACCATTCAAATTCAGACGTTCATTAAGTGCAAACAAATAAGGCCTTAGTAGGGCTATTATATGGGACTGGATAGGAAAGGTAAGTGGGGAAGGATGTGGATCATTTTTAAAAAAGATAAAAGGACAAAGTGGCTCATTATATTCATCCAAAAATTCATACAATAGCAGGCCTAAATATGAAGACCCGACCCAATGAAAATAGTAAACAAAGGGAAAACTTCTAGAATTAGATAGAAAAAACAAAATGAAATCAAACTCTTAATTCATCGTTTTCGTCTTCAGAAGTTAATGGTTTGAGCACCATCTAGGCAACAAAATTTCTGGTAAGCCTCTCTTGGAAAATAATTTCTATATCTCTCCGAGCTACCATCTTCATTCACTTCAACAAGAGTTGGATTGGGTCTTTCCAGGCTACCATCTTCATTCACTTCAACAGTAGCTAGCCTGGGAATTCTACATCAATTCTTCACGAATCTTGTAACAATGAAGCTCAAACTCAAAGATGAAGAAAACCAAATCTTTACTCGAAGATAAACAAATTGAACCTCTTTCTTCATTTTTAAACACATGGAATTAAGAACAGTCAACTTTCTTATGAACATGAACCACTCGGATGCAGAATTGTGAAAGAAAAATTTCAACTTAAAATCATTGAAAGGTGTGTCTCAAACCTCCGAAATAGTATCAATTTCTTTACCTACTATTTTATGGGCTGAATTCCAATTACAATCAATATCACCATATAAAGCCTATATATTAAAATTGCCAAGTGTTTCAAAAATGTTTCCACAAGAAAGATTATGGGACTGAAAAAGAAAAAGCTCGGCAAAGATGGAAATATGAATATTGCATATAAGTCCTGGTTTAGAACTAGATGAACACCTCTACGCTCTCACCCGTTGCAAAGAACTTTCAGCCATTAGAAATTTCTTCAGACCTAGTAGACAACAATTAGTAAGCTCAAAATTAGTTTCACTAGTAATTCCCAAACGAGATTGGGTACACAAGATTGAAAGACTACACTCTTAACTGCAATTGTTGTTAGAAATCATGTCTAATCCTCATGGTAGGAGTACTATTTTTTTTATCAAGTCTAGTAATATTCTTTCTTCACTTGGAACTTCCTGAAATGATTTGAATTCAAATGTACGTGCAAAACTAAAAACTAGATTAGCAAAAAAATAAGCCAAAGTATTTCTCTTCCTTAAGGAGTGTTGTACTCTAACTGTAATAACATATCAGATCTTAGAAATAACATTGACCTCCATTGAAATACTCCATGGCATCTCCCAATCCCTATTAACAATGTTCACCATAGACTATGAATCTATTTCCAATATGATATTAGAAAGTTGTTTATCTAAATAGTATTGAAGACCTTCACAAATAGCCCTCGCTTCAGCCACCAGGTTTGATGTATCAAGAATTTGGAATCCTTTAGTCCCCACTAGATCTATTTCATGATTCGTCCCACAAAAAGGAGCAGCACTAGAACTTGGATTTTCTCTAGATGCACCATCAGAGTTACATTTCAACAACCTAATAAGAAGAGGATTCCATCTAACAATTCTACTATGCAAAACAAGCACGTAACCTTTCAAAAGAGAAACCATCTAAGGCCAAGTATCAGGGAAGTTTAAGATATTAAACTTCAACCTACTAAAGTTATAAATAGTAGCAATGATATCCCACAATACTTTTTTTCTAGAATAGGAACCTCCATGTAATATTATATTTCTCCTCTTCAAAAGAAACTAGAGAATAATATTGGAAAAAACTTGAAAGGATATTTTAATCTTATATTGCCTTGTATTTCCCACCATTTCTCTGTAGTCTGCTTGACCTGTACCAAAGGACCCAGAATACCAGCAACCCTAACATATTAATCCCAAAAATGTAACACCTCAGACTTTGGAAAATGTTAAGATGGATTAACGGAAAAGTTCACGAGCCTAAAACGAACCATAAACCCTTAAAGGAAGCCTATACGGTTCGTTTAGGGGTTCACTGGCCGTTTAGGCATAGTGGCCTGACTGTTTAGGGCTGCCAGGGTTTGGGGTCCCCTGGACAGATCCCTAAACGGCCAGTGGAGCCATGGATGGCCCGTTTAGGGGAGGTAGCCCAGCCAAGGCTGCCAGGACATGGGGTATCCTGGACGGTTCCCTATAAATCCAGTGGTGCCCTATTCTGATTGTCTAGTCCATATAAGTCACCCCGCAAATTTTTAAGTTAGGGTCATTTTGGTCTTTCCCCTATGTACTTAACACCTAATTTATGTCGTTTTAACCCCTATTTTAAGACCTATATAAGTTATTTAAGCCATAAAGCTACCCATTCTAAATCATTCACCTAAATTCGAATTTCCCTCCTAGTTCAACTCCAAAATTCTCTCTCTAAAGCTAAGGAAGAAGAAGAAGGGTTTCACTTCAAGATCCTCAATTCACCATAGATATTGGGCCTTGATTACTAAGGTATGGTAGTATTCACCTATGGAGTCCTTTCCTCCATAGGGTTCCCAAAATCTCTCAATTTTACAAGTCAGATTCTCAATTCAAAAGTTAGGGTCTTATTCAATCTTTATGAGTTCTCTTCAATTGTGATCTTATTGATTAATTCCTATCTTCTAATGCATGAATTGAAGTACTTACATGATTTTGAGTTGAATTATTATGAACCCATGCATGATACATGGTTTTTATTACTATGAACACATGATGAAGCTTTAACTATGAAAGATGAATTTATGAAGATATGCATGTTTTTATGAAGTTGATGTAAATGCTTTGAGGATGCTTTGAGAGTAATGTATCAATGATTGTGAAAGGTTTTGCTCACATAAGGATTCATGAGGGTGAAAGGTCTTCTTATCTAAGTTGAATCAAGATTTAAGGAGCTATCCTAATTAACTTTAGTTTGGATTGGTAATGTGATTGTGCCTTTCCATGGATGATGAAATGAATATGATTAATGACTATTCCATGGGATTTTACTTAGCACCGTGAGTTTATTGAGATGGAGGCTCTCCCGTTAGTAGAGGTTGTGTCTCTAGTAGCCTCCTTGTCCCTAAGTATGTTCCCCCATAGGATGTCTTAGCTAGTGGATCCAAGTAAGCTAGAAGTTTAAGGTTATTTCCTTGGCAAGCAATGACATCTCTTTTCGGTGTGGGATAGACACCGAATTTCATGTTTTAGCTCACATGGTCTATGTCGGTTAATGATAAACTTCCCACAATAATGAACCAAGTTACTTTCACATAATTTCACAGTGTTTTTTATATGTTAAGCTTGCTTATGATTTATGTTTCTAAACCTTTTTCTTAAGAGTTAGCTTGGTCATTTCATGCCATGTAAAGTCATTTTTAGCATGATTTCATGACTTTTATGCATTGTTATCATACTTGGTACATTCCATGTACTAATGCATACTTATGCATTATTTCACTAATCTATGGTCCGACGCTCCTACCTCTTCACACTCGTGGCTTGTTGATATTTTGGCACTCAAGGATTGGTGAGTCCTCTTGTTTCGAGGACTGAGACACTTTATTACTTTCTTTATTTCAGTTTTTAGACTTTTTATGTGATGTATGAGTTACATCACAATCACTTCCTTATGATGTAATATATGGCTTTTTGAGACTATGTTAGACTTCCACTTTGTCAAACTCTTTTATGATATAAGACTATGAATTTTGAAATCTTTATTTCTATTATCTTGTATGATATATGCTAAGTGGTTTTGTTAGGGACTTTCAGGGTTCTATACGCCATGTTACAACTAGGGTATACTTTAGGTCATGACAAAAATAAATGATGTCAATTCTCCTATTAGAAATAGATGCTCAATTGTTTCCCTCTCAGGATTTCTACAACACTGACAAATATGAGAAATATTAGGATTCCAGGTAGAAATGATAGCAGCCACAGGAACTCAATGAGTTCAGACCCTCCAACCAAAAAATAAAATTTTGAAAGGAGCCCTTTTACCTACAACTTATGAAAAACCTCATTTGGATTAGATCTCCTTCTTATAATTTCCGAGGCAGATTTAACAGAGAACTTCCCATTACTAGATTTTATCCACCAAGGTCTGTCCACTTCTCTAGAATGTCTACATTTTTCCATGGTCAATCTAACATGTTCAACAATGTTATTAGAAAGGTAATCATGCATAAGCATAAAATCCAATTTTCCTTCTCTTAGGAAAATATCAATATCAACCAGAGAATGAAAAGCCTGAGCTTCATAAGCTTGAAGATATAAAGGACCAATATTGGTCCAATTATCAAACCAAACACTAGGGATCCTCCCTTTGGTTCCCACCACAAATTTTGTTCAACAACCTCTATATTTTCTAGGATGCGTCTCCATGCTTGTGATCCACCTCTCCATTGTACCAATGTGGGAATTTGTTTCTTGCAGTACTTGTTCCACATGAAGCTGGCCCATAGTGCATTGAGCTCTAAATTTCCACCAAATCTTAGAAAATACGATTTGAGACATGTCTTTCGTAGATCTAAAATGTGAAACCCCACCTATTTAAACGATGAAATTAACTTATACTTTTGGTATAAGACTAAGACTTCTAGTATGTTTTATGATGTATTTTAATTTCTCAAACTTCGTATGTTAAGTGTTAAAGTCATGAAAGTTGCAAAATAAAAATAGACAAACGTTATTGTAAATGCTATTAAGAAATTCTCTGAATTTTTGGGTCAAACGTCTTTGCCATTTTATCCTAATACATAAAGATTTAGAATGCACATAAACTATAAAATCGAAGGTCTACAAGTCTAGTTTCCAAGGCATTAAATTATTCATCTATACAACTTCAGAATAGAGATATATTTACGTTTTTATGAGACTGCACAAATACACACCTCGAAGCGGATCCCTTAGCTCTAAGTCGGTGGTCTTTATAAAAGACCACCTTCTTTGTTATTTTTCATTAGACACATATGAAATCCCAGAAAAACTCATTATCCACCTTCCAAATACTCCTTGGGTGCTTAGATTCTCAACTCAAAAGTTGAACGAACGTTGCTCTCGTCGCGAGCTCATCATTGTGGTATAATTTTCTTATTGATTTAGGATCCATTTGTTGTTTCTTCAAGGAGGAAGAATCATAATCTTATTATTTCAAACACATTAGTTGAGTTAATCTTTTTTTATAACCCTCCTTCGTAATTCCATGTCCTAGTATCGTCTTAATAGATTTTCAAGCCTTGTGGTGGTGTCTTTGATATTGTAGATGTTGGCAGCCCCTTTATCTTATTTAGTTTTCCAATTATTGTTGTGTATTAATGATGTTAAGGTTCTGGAGGGAATGGGGGGTTGGTGTGATTCTTATTGGAGTCGCATACGATGGTTATTGGATTGCACAATGTGAAATACGCCCAGTTATGTTGCCTCAAGAGCTTGTTTCTCCTTTGAGATATTGTTGGAATATACTTCTTGGATATTATCTGGTGTTTATTGGTGTATTAGCCTCATTTTATGCTTTAGACTTGGCTGGTCATGAGTGTGGCATTAGCACCTTATCAATTAGTTATCGCTTGTTCTTGTAGCCTTGTTAATTTTTGCATTGTGCATTACTTTTGGTTGACCAAGCTTCATAGAGACACCTTTTAGGCTTGGGTTTAAGGGTATGTTAAGGCTCTCATTTCTCTTCTGGCATGATCCTGGTGGACTAAGCTTGTTATGGCCTATATATAGTCGTTATATGACTTGTAGCCTTATCCTAATGACTTGGCTGCCTCCATTTGATAAATGTCTATCCGCAACACTATAATCCTTGCTTAGTGGCATAAAAATGAATGTTATGATTGTGTTTGGATCGATTATGATTACTTGTTATTGTTGTGATGTTTTATCGTTTGGCTGTCGCCTATGAGCTTGCTTTGGGCTCAATAGACACTGAAACTACAGGGTTCTTAATCACAAAAATTAAATGTTATACTATGCATATATCCTGAGTATACCGTGCCTACGGGTTGAGTAAACCATGCCTACAGGCTAAGTGGACCATGCATATGGTCTGGGTAGACCGTACTGACGGGATGGGAAGACTATACCTATGGGGGCAACATATATGTATTATAACACGGAGCCTTAGATTTGCATTGGTTCATGGCATATGTACATTAGAAAAATTAGATCAAATTCTCATTGGAATCCAAGTAAGGGGGATAGTATGGCTATTTAGCAACTATTTGTGCTCGTTAGAACTTAAAGTGATTATGTGATGTTTCTAGTTGCCGAGCCTATGAGGTCGAGGTCAGGTAATCTCTTGTTATATGTTTATATTATCTTATTGTATGGAGATAAGGTATTTTACTTCTGTTTTATCCCTTCCTCTTTTGTTTATTACTTATACTTCAGTTTTAGCTTTTAGTTTGCCTTACATGCTCGGTACATTATTTTTTTATTGACGCTCTTTGCCTAGGGGAGATGCCCTCATTCCTGTAGGTCCTAAGCGGTGACCATACATACATGTCAAGTAGCAGAGCCGCCTATCTACCTGATTGGTTGACACTTTCTTCCAAGGGTTGTCATAGTCCTTGAGGTTTGCTTGTTTTGCTATATATAGATTTTGGGTAGGTTAGGCCTTGTCGCATCAAAGTATTGGACTCATAGAGCCTTGTAGACTAGTGTGTTGGGTTATATAACCACGTTGTTGGCCATGTTAGACTTTCTTGCTGGTTGACTGATGTTTGATAGTTGTTTGATATATTGTTTAGATGCATACCGTTTTCTGCTGCTGTATAGAGATCATGGTGGCTTTGACGGCCGACATAGCATTAATTTTTTCCTGGATACCATGGTGGCCTCAACAACCCATATAGGCTTGTGTGCTAGTTGGTTATTGCTTTATATGAACTGTTAGGAGTAGTTGTTTTCCTTGAAGAGTTGTTGATAGGGGCCTTGCCGGTAGGGCTAGGCATATTCCGGTTGAAATCGAAAAAACCGACCAAATTGAATTTTTTTTAATTTCAATTTCAGTTTTTCGGTTGTATCGGTCGGTTTAGGTTTTAAATTTTGAAATTTTAGTTTTTTGGTTTTCGGTTTTTAACAAAATATATTTGGTTAACCGAAAAAACTAAATTTTAATACTACACACTACTGATTACACTGCACTTAGCCAATTCTTAAATCAATGAATCCCTAAATTGAAACTCGCATGACTCATGTCTCGATGAGATGACGTTGACTCACATTAACTCGTCTCACAAAACTCGTCTGATCATCCATCGCCTCCGTCCGTGCTCTGCTCTCGACACTCGTCACACACAATCACAGTGACTAAAACTCACTCAGTTGACAGTTGCTTCTTGCTTATTAATTGTTAATTTTTTTCTGTATGTTTTGTGTTAACTGTTGATGCCTTGAGGCTGAAGGCTGGAGTGGACGCCTAGTGCCTGGACTCCTGATACTCTTAGCAAATAACCATGAATCATGATCTCATTGGTCCCGGGAACATGGAAGCTTCTTGAATGTTTGTTGTCTAATAATGTCCTTGCCCCTGAAAGCTGAAGGCTAGCCTTGTTTTAATTTATCCTAATTTTTATTCGTTGTGATTGAAATTTGAAATTGTGTTACTAGTAATAGTGAAAATGTTCACTGGAGGTATATTTTGGGGAATGACAAGAAGTTGACAACTTTATTTGAAACTTCATATGAAGAGGTGAATTTGTTCAACAATGACAACATATATACCCACTATTATCTCACAAACTGATAAACCAAACCGAAATAAACCGAACCAAAATTGTGAAAACCAAACCGAACCGAATTTATTTCAGTTTGGTTTGGATAACATTTTCACCAAACTGAAAACCGAAAAAACCATACTGAAATTCATAAACCGAACCGAACCGACCGAACGCCTAGCCCTACTTGCCGGTCGACAACTTATTTTTAAGGTGAGATATACTTGTTTGTTTTATGAATTTGTGTGGATGCTATGCACCATTAGGAAGTGGTTCAATAGGGTCGGCTCAGACCTAAGTTTTGGCATTAGGTGTCAGTTGTTACCTTGAGTTTGTAGCATGACATAAAACCCATACAACCTTCAATTTTGGTAAAAAAAAATTCTCTCATTTAGCCCAGTGCTTGTTTCTTTCAGTGCTACAGTTACTCCAAAAGAATATAGCAAGAACTCTATGAAGTTCCTTCAAAACACACTTAGGAGGGACAATAGTTGATAATACATGAATAGGAATGCTTTGCAAAACTCTAGTTAATAGCACTTCTTTACCACCAAAACAAATCATGTTACCTTTCAAAGCTTGAAGTTTGTACCTCACTCTTTTAATGAAGTTTGCATAGTTTTCACGATCCGAGACTACCCTCTAATCGTAACATGGTACTTAGAGTCATAGGTGATCCCAAAATAATCCTTCATACTAACATAAGTCATGAGAAATTAAATATATGCAGGTATAAGAGTTAAAATGACTAAGCGGTAGAATAATTATGAAATTAATTGGGACCAAGTAGAATGAATATAACAAATCTAACTGATTATCGATGAAGCCTTAACTAATACTGAATATAGCTAGTCGAGACAAGACCCTCGCTCCCCTTAATCAATACATATGAGTAGAAATAGAATATTGAAACTACAAACTGACTTGAGTCCTCGAATAAAGAATATTCATCACATGTTGGCTCAAAATTATCATTTGCCTGAATAAGATCCTGAATACCTAAATCTGATCATAAGATGATGTAGCACCAAATGACGTCAGCACATGGAATGTATAGTATATAAAATAGTTGAATGAAACAATTTATGAAAACTAAATATATTGAGCTAAATGAAGAACTTTGAAGATAGACTAAAAACAAGTCAATTAGATAGTAAAACATGCATGTGTTCTTTAAAAACAAAACTTTAAAATTGAAAATGCCATTATAGAAAATACTAAAAATAATATAACTTAAATTTTTCGGGGGAGTTTTTTTACTGCTAACATACATTAGATGAGCTCATGATGTACACAATATAACTAAGTTGGGAGGGCTGGCTCATACCTTGCAAGGGTATATAATCTATCTATCTGATGTAGATGCACTAACTGAGCCTCAAAGGGCTTAAGGAGTTGACCGACAAAGTGGTATACTCAAATCCTATGGTGGCACATATTTTGTGAGACTTGGATTATCTAAACCCGCATTTTTTTGGTTCTATATAGTCCTCCCAAAATAGTCTATATAATATATCATGAAAATTGTAACTGAAAAATATATTGTGAGTCTTTTCTCAACTCTATAAAATTGTACTGTTGGTGAGAATAATCACATAATTATCTGAAGCATACTAAGATCTAATCATTGATGACAAATAGGAAAGTAATATTTCATAAACATTCATGAATTATTGAGATGTCATATTGCTTAATCATGAATCATATACTTAATAGATTAGCTATAAATTTTTTTGATACAATTGTCTTCTAATCCCGAATATAATGAAACTAGTCTTATGTGTATGTTCTTATTTGGCCTGAGACCAAAAGGTCAAATTTCTAAAAATCTGACTATGCTTTCTATATGAAAATAAGCACTTGAGGCAAAATGTAATTTGTTGGACTCTTTCATGAAATAATGCACTACAAATCAAAGATAATAATACTTTCTTGAAATGCTTCTTGAAAATCTTGAATTTACTTCTTTCATGAAAATAGTGCATATGAAATACTATGACATGGTCTTCAAGTAACTTTGGCTAAAAAGGGGTCCATATGGTATAATAAGCATGAAACACGAATCAACGATCATTAATGATATGAAGTACTGTAATGATCTGTTTCCGTTGTTATGGAAAAGCCAATGGGGAAGGAATTTGGGCCAGAAAACTTTTGAGTAGTAACTTGGAAATTTCCCACCTAGGACAAACTTGGATAAAATCTGAGTCAGGTGAGGTCTAGAGAAATCCGGTAATGGATAGGGGATTTAATTATGCATTTGATCATGTGAGTGGATAGCCAAGACGTTAAGGGGCCTGCACGGCTTTACGGAATCGAATTCGAGTGAGTAGAACTCCCGAAACTGATCTTAGCGTGAAAGGGTAGTTTTAGAACATCAAGGTTTGAAGGTGTGTTGCGAATGGTAGCTTGGAACTCAAATTCCGAGTTTCTGTCTCCGTGCAAGCCGCTGGGGCGGGATTATTTCCGACAGGGTGGGGCCGTTGTGGTGGGATGGGGCCCGCTGTGGCGGGCCAGTCGCGACATAAATCGGGGAAAACCCCCAAAATCATTATTTTATGCAAACTTCGTTCTTAAGAGCTAAGGGACGACCCAAAGCAGTTTCTTGACGTATTTCCATGAATTCTAGCGCTAAAGGTAAGATAATTACTTCTCTAATCCATTTTTCGATTCTTAGAACTTAGAATCTTGGGTAATTATCATTGGGGAAGGGTTTTGGCCTGAAGCTAATAGTAGGAAAAGCCCTATTTGGACATTAGGATCTTGGGTTTGGCCTTGGGTTAATAATTTTGGTTATAATCCGGGTAAATTGGACCATGTTTAGTGATCCTTGCGTTAATTGCTTGTTTTAGATCAAGAACGAGCTGAAGGACTCGGAAAGGGAAGGCTCACGTGTCTTAGGAGTAGTGAGGCTTGGTTTCGAGGTAGGTGATGGTTCGATTTCCTGTTGTGTGATATATTCTGGTTAATTGCTTCATTGTATGCATGCATGTATGTGAATAGGGAAATGTGAATCGAATCTAATGAAATGATTATGTGCGAACAATTACATGCCCTGAACCTATTACTTGACTGTGTGACTATATGCAATGTTCATTATGGGTATAATTGTGACTGTGGTTGTGCTGACTGGATCGGGTGTCACGTTCCGACACATACATTAGATTGGGTGTGACGTTCCGACATATAATAGATCAGGTGTCACGTTCTGACATATGTATACTAGATCGGGTGTCACCTTCCAACACACTAACAGTTTGGGTGTGGGTTCCATGAGAGGACCACTTGTGATTATTACGTTCATGTCTACCTGTCATTGATATTGGAAAATTGTATCTTGCTCCTGAAATGATAATTTCATTGTGCATTCTGTATATGTATGTTTACTGTGTTGTAATAACTTGGTTATATTTCACTTACTGGAGTAGCCGCGTGATCCTACCAGTACATTGTGGTTTCATGTACTGATACTGCACTTGCTCATTCTTTGTTAAGTACAGAGCATCTTCAGGCGGCTACTGATAGACTTCAGCTAGGGAATCATTGACCGAGACCGGATTCGAGGGTGAGCCAGTTCTTTCAGGCTGCCATGGATCTTTCATTTGTTTAGTCCATTCTTTTCAGGCTCAAACTACATAGTTAGACTTTTACTTATGTTTAGTTTCGGGTTGCACCCCCTTTTTCTTAGACTTGTTGATTAGTAGAGTTTTGGTACGATGACTTTCAGGTTCTAGGGGTTAAATTTCCGCAAGAGTTATGTTTAGTTGTTTTATTAAACCTTCGGAGTTTATGAGAACTCCATATTAATTAGTCATTTAAACCTGCTTCCGTATCTTTAAATGTTTTAGTTTCTTTAAGTTGCTTAGTCGGGTTGTGGTAGTGGTTCTCCAACCGGAGGGATAGTGTGGGTGCCAATCACGGCAGTCTGGGTCGTGACAAAGTTGGTATCAGAGCCCTAGGTTCGTTGATCTCATTGTACCAAAATGAGTCTAGTCGAGTCAGGCGGAACGGTACGGAGATGTCTGTACTTTTCTTCGAAAGGCTACAGGACTTTAGGAAATCTCTGTCTTCTTCTCCTTTCGTGCTATGAGTTGATTCCAATTGGTATCTGGTGATCCAAATTGGTATCTAATCTCTTTCTCTCCTCGGTCCGCAGATGGTTAACACATGATACCACGGTGTCAGGCACGTAGCTCCCATCAATGAGCCAGTATAGGAGCTCGCAGTGAGAGGCCGTGGTTGAGGCAGGGGTAGAGGAAGAGGAAGGGGCAGAGGCCGAGGAAGGGTAGCACCCGCCAGGGGTGGAGCCCTAGTTGAGAATGTTCCCAGGGAAGAGGCCCCTCCTGCACCCCAAGAAGAGGTGGAAGAGAATGTGGAGATCGAAGACGAGGAGGATGTTGGACCAGAGAAGGATGCACAGGCTGAGACTACAGGTCTTCCTCCCTTAGACCCAGTGTTAGCTCAGCAGATCATGACTTTTCTGAAGGGGTTGGTCGGCCTTGGAGTCCTTCCCACAGTGCAAGCGATTCAACCTCGGGTCAACCACCCCATTGCTGCTACTGTTCCCAAGGTGGGTTGAGCATTAGGCACTGATGACTTTTTATGTCCCCTATTGGGTCCTGTGATGACTGGTACTGAGCATGAGATGTTGACTAAGTTTCTGAAGCTGAAGTCACCGGTGTTTCTTGGTTTTGAGAGTGAGGATGCCTATGAGTTCATTCTGGATTTCTATGAGAGGCTTCCCAAGTTAGGCATTGTACACCAACATGGGGTAGAGTTCGTGACTTTCCAGCTTCAAGGTGAGGCTAAGCAGTGGTGGAGGGCCTATGTGGAATGCAGATCCCCAGTATTATGCCCACTCTCTTGGACGTAGTTCCATGCTTTGTTTCTTGAGAAGTATGTGCCCTGGACTTTGAGGGATCGCAAGAAGGATGAGTACATGGCCTTGGAGCAGGGTGGTATGACTGTAGCTGCTTATGAGGGTAATTTCCATGCCTTGTCTAGATATGCTACACAATTGGTGACTACAGAAGAGGAGAGGATTTGTCTGTTTGTCAAGGGATTGAACCCCAAATTACAGGTATTTTCTGTTTACATGACCTCTCCAGGTAAAAGTTTTAATGAGGTGACAGACTTTGTCAAGAAAGTGGAAGGAGTTTGACGTGACGGGAAGGCCAACGCTTTGGATAAGAAGCCAAAGAACACAGGTAACTTTCATGGTTCCTACTCCAGAGGTTCAGGTAGGCCGACACTTGCAGCCCGGCCAATTCAGTCAGCCATGCCCGCTTCTACATGTGGTTACTCAAGAACTTCACAGTAGAGTTCTATTCAGGATAGTCAGGGAGCCGCACCTTCGTCTGGCAGCAGGCCATCTTTTGACCGTAGTTGTTACAATTATGGAGAACCTAAGCATATGAGGAGAGATTGTCCCCATCCGAGCATGTCTAACGCCGTGCAGCAGCAGACCAGAGCAGTGGTACCCGCGGGCAGTAGTAGTAAAGGCAGAAGACGTCCACAAGGTGGGTGAGGAGGGAATCAGTGAGGCCGTGGAGGCCAGGGAAATGGTAATGCCGGTAGAGGAGCAATGCATCCAAGCAAGGAGGTTGTCCGTCAAGATGATAGGGCTCAGTTTTATACCTTTTCGGGCAAGACCGAGGCTGAGGCGTCTGATGCAGTGATCACAGGTACTATTTTTGTCTGTGACCGGATGACTACTATTTTGTTTGATCTGTGTTCTACTTATTCATATGTGTCAGTTCAGTTTGCCTTGGGATTTGATGCGGTTTGTGATGTGCTTGATGCTCCCATCCATGTTTCTACCCCAGTTGGAGAGCTTGTCATAGTCACCCATGTATATCGTGCATGTCATGTTCTGTTTATGGGTTTTTAGACTTGGGATGATTTGGTTATTCTGGATATGACTCACTTTGATATAATATTAGGCATTAATTGGTTGTCCCCCTATTATGTTGTGCTTAATTGTAATGCTAAGTCTGTGACTCTAGAGATCCCGGGTAGGGAAAAATTAGAGTGGGAAGCGGTGTACAAGCCTAAGCCAACTAAGGTCATATCTTTCATTCGGGCGAGGAAACTTGTTGGGCAGGGGTGTTTGGCGTATTTAGCACATATTAGGGATGTTGATGCTGAGTCTCCCTTTATTGAGTCTATTCTGGTAGTGTCTGAATTCAAGAAAGGTTTCCTACCGATTTGCCTGGTATGCCTCCGGATAGGGATATAGATTTCTGCATTTACTTGGAGCCGGGCACTCATCCCATCTCCATTCCCCCTTATCGCATAGCTCCGACAGAATTGAGAGAGCTTAAAGCTCAAATCCAGAAGCTTCTTGATAAATGTTTCATCCGTCCTAGTGTTTCCCCGTAGGGTGCTCCTGTCTTGTTTGTTAAGAAGAAGGATGGTAGTATGAGGATGTGCATAGACTATCGACAGTTGAATAGGGTCACCATTCGAAATAAGTATCCGTTGCCTCGGATAGATGACCTCTTTGACCAGTTTCAGGGTACTTCAGATTTCTCTAAAATTGACCTAAGGTCTGGTTACCATCAGTTAAAGATTAGGCCTGAGGATGTACCAAAAACAGCATTCAGGACCCGCTATGGGCACTATGAGTTTTTAGTCATGTCATTTAGGTTGACCAATGTGCCTGCAGCTTTCATGAGTTTGATGAATGGTGTGTTCAAACCATTCCTGGATTCTTTTGTTATCGTCTTTATTGATGACATTTTGGTTTATTCAAAGAGTAAGGAAGAGCATGTCGACCATCTTCCTATTGGTTTGGGTGTACTTGGGAAACAAAAGTTGTATGCCAAATTTTCCAAGTGAGAGTTGTTGTTGACTTCAGTTACCTTTTTGGGGCATGTAGTTTTAAGAGAAGGGGTAATGGTAGATCCCCAAAAGATCGAAGTAGTCAAGAACTGGGTCCGACCTAACTCTGTGACTGAAGTTAGGAGTTTCGTGGGGCTCGTCAGCTACTATCGACGGTTTATGAAAAAATTTGCTTCCATCGCCACGTATTTAACAAGGCTGACCCAAAGGGAGGTGCCTTTCAAATGGACTGACAAGTGTGAAGAGAGCTTCCAAAAGCTCAAGACTCTTCTAACCACAACACCTATTCTGGCACTACCGGTGGAAGGTAAATATTTCATTGTTTACTGTGAGGCTTCACATTCGGGTTTGGGTGTTGTGTTGATGCAGAATAAGAATGTCATAGATTATGCATCGCGGCAGCTAAAGGTGCATGAGAGAAACTACCCAACGCATGATTTGTAGTTGGCAGCGGTAGTGTTTGCCCTCAAGATCTGGCGGCATTACCTTTATGGTGTCAAGTGTGAGGTGTTTACAGACCATCATAATCTACAACATGTATTCACTCAGAAGGACCTGAATCTGAGGCAGCGAACATAAATGGAGTTACTCAAGGATTATGATGTTACCATCCAGTATCATCCGGGTAAGGCTAACATGGTGGCAGACACATTAAGCCGAAAAACGGTGAGTATGGGTAGTCTAGCTAGCTTGGGTGTGGCCAAGCGACCTTTGGCCTAGGAGATTCAAACCTTGGAATCTAAGTTCATGCAGTTGGGCATGTCATGCCCCGAGGCTACCCCCTTGGCATAAACACGGGACCTAGGATCACGAGTGACCCCAAGCTAACCCTGAGTTGGCATATCATAAGCATACTTAAAAGAATTATTGTGCGGAAGCAATAGAAATGAGGTAATCTAAATGATGGGGAATACCCAATCTAAGTCTGAATATATAAATACTAAAAAAGAGTTTTGAATACTTAACTATAACTCAAAAGCTAAAGCTGAATCTGTCTATGTTTGAAATAAGCCTCTAACTGACTAGAGATGCTAGGACATGTCCCCAGCTAACTCTAGTAAAAACTGAAACTAAAATAAAAGACTGAAATAGGAAACATGTCTATTGTCCTTGAAGAATGAGGACTCACCACTGAAGTTGCTGAATTGGAGATCGAGAACTGATCTATGTGTGATCTGGATGCTGAGAACCTGAACCTACATCACGAGAAGATGTAGCGCAGAGTATGCGTTAGTACTTGAAAGGTACTGAGCATGCAGGATAGAATAAAGCTGAACAATATATACATAATTGAATAAAGCATACTGATCAATGATATAAGATTAACAGGAAGAATATATTGAACATGAACTAAACTGAATGCAATGACCAAGTACATAACATGCTGAAACTGAATACTGAAATATAACTGGGAACCTGGTCAATGCACTAGAGTCTGACTGTGGGAGCTACTAACAACCGACATAAAACCACGTGAGCTAAACGTGGAGTCCGATGTATACGCCCCATCGAGAGGACTCAATATACCTTGCCAAGGGTATAGAGGCATGACTGGCGTGATCACTAAATGTAATGCCCACAGAGGGGACTTATAACCCTACGGGGGCACATAGTTCTGGGACTATGAGGGTGACTGACCCTAGTCCAACTCGGTTTTAAGCATACTCCCAATAGAATGTATAAATTACAACATAATTGAAATAAACTGGATAGCTCGCGATTCTGACATGCTAACTGAAAATACAACATTGTAAAACTAATAATGAGACATTAAATATCTGAGGCATGTATATCTGTTTAAACTGGCCTAGCTAGTGTAATCCATGAACTAAACGAATCTACACCACTAGGGTTCTGAATATCATGCAAGGAACTAAGCAACAATATGATAATCTGATTTGGATCATTCTAACAGCTAAAAGCCAACAATTTCTAACATTTAAGAAAACCCTAGGTCTAGATAATATGAAGGGAATCAAGAATTAGACTGAATTCTAGGGACCTAATGGGTGAAATGAACCCACTAGTGAAATCCCACATACCTGGTAATGAAATTCACAAATAAATCTTTCGATTTCAGGGATGGAACTGAAGAAAACTTATTGCGTTATTGGAGAGGGCTTGTTCCACTCTTTCTCCTTCTTTTCGTTCAACTTGATGATTTTTTTTGGAGAATGAGTTGACTAGGGTAAGTTCTAATTAAGTTACTAGGCTAAAACTGACTAAAACGATGTAGTTTAGGGGTCCAATGCATAGGGAAAAGACCAAACGACCCCTGACTTAAAAGTTGTCGGGGTCAACTGTTGACTGACCCACGGTCCGTCCTGTCAATCTTCGTTGTCTTTATAAGAAGGGGGTTCTGGGGTCTCGATCCACGGACTAGGACTATGGCCCATGGTCTGACCTATGGTCCATGGGTCCGGCCATGGGTCGTGCCTTAGAATATTCTATCTGAGTTTTTTTCTAGGGAGGGATGCAGGTGGTCATCCATGGACCCCAACTACGGTCCGTGGGTCACCCTACGGTCAGTGAGTGGTGCCCGTCGGTAGCACTTGCAACTTCTGATTTCTGCAAACTAGTCTTTCTAGCATACAGGGTGTTACAAGGCATCTTAGAGAAATGTGGGGTAGTGGCCAGCATTGAGGTTAGGCCCACATTCATTGAGGAGATCAAGGCCAAGCAGTTTGAGGATGAGAGTTTGAATGAGCTCAGAAAGAAGACAGGGCAAGGCACAAGAGGCGGCTCTGGAAGCGGGTGGTGTGCTCAGTTTTAAGGGAAGAATTTGTGCTCCCCGAGTGGATGACTTGATTCATAAGATGTTGACAGAATCGCATGGTTCGCGGTATTCCATTCATCTGGGTGTGACCAAAATGTACCGAGATTTGAAACAACTTTATTGGTGGCCAGGTATGAAGAAAGACATAGCTGAGTTTGTGGCTAAGTGCCAAAACTGTCAGCAGGTAAAGTATGAGCACCAAAGGCCTGCAGGTTTGCTTCAGCGAATTCCAATTCCTGAATGGAAGTGGGAAAGGATAGCTATGGATTTCGTGGTTGGTCTTCCCAAGACCTTGGGGAAGTTTGACTCTATTTGGGTGGTGGTTGACAGACTGACTAAGTCAGCCCATTTCATTCTAGTCAGAGTAGACTATAATGCTCAACAGTTGGCTAAGGTTTATGTGAAGGAGATAGTGAGGCTGCATGGGGTGCCCCTTTCCATCATCTCGGACCGCGGTACGCAGTTCACATCCAAGTTTTGGGGAAAATTGCATGAGGAGTTGGGCACTCAACTCACTTTTAGCACAGCCTTTCATCCACAGACGGACGGGCAGTCAGAGAGAACTATTCAAGTGTTAGAGGACATGTTGAGAGAATGTGTGATTGACTTTGGAGTGCATTGTGATAAGTTCCTACCGTTGTGTGAGTTCTCCTATAATAATAGTTACCACTCCAGCATTGACATGGCACCGTTCGAGGCACTTTATGGAAGGGGGTGTAGATCACCCATAGGGTGGTTTGAGGCTGGAGATGTGAAACCTTTGGGGGTTGATTTGGTGAAAGATGCTCAGGATAAGGTAAGAAGCATCCAAGATAAGCTTCTAGCAGCCCAGAGTAGATAGAAAAGGTATGTAGACCGTAAGGTAAGGGACATGACATTTCAGGCTGGTGAGCAAGTTCTTCTAAAAGTGTCACCCACAAAGGGGGTGATCAGATCGGCAAGAAGCGCAAGCTTAGTCCTCGATACATCGGACCATTTGAGATTCTTGACTCTGTAGGGCTAGTGTCTTATAGGTTTGCTTTACCGCCTAGCCTATCGGGAGTCCATCCAGTGTTCCATGTGTCCATGTTGAAGAAGTATCATGGGGACGGAGATTACATCATAAAGTGGGACTCAGTTTTGTTAGACAAAGACCTTCAGTATGAGGAGGAACCAGTTTCAATTCTTGATTGTGATGTCCTAAAGCTGAGGACCAATGAGATAAAGTCCGTGAAATTTCAATGTAATCATTGTCCGATTGAGGAAGCTACTTGGGAAACAGAGAAGGACATACGAGACAAGTATCCCCAGTTATTCAACGATTCAGGTACTACTCTACTCTTGCCTTAACCAGTTATCCTAGTTATCACTTGGGAATGAGTGATGGGTAAATTGGTATCTATTGTAACGACCTATTCCCGTCGTTATGGAAAAGCCAATAGGGAAAGAATTTGGGCCAGAAAACTTATGAGTAGTAACTTGGAAATTTCCCGCCAGGCCAGACTTGGATGAAATCTGAGTCAGGTGAGGTCTAGGGTAATCGGGTAATGGATGGGGTATTTAATTATGAGTTTGATTACATGAGTGGATATCCAAGACGCTAAGGAGCCTGTACGACTTTACGGAATCGAATTCGGGTGAGCAGAACTCGCGAAACTGATCTTGGCGTGAAAGTGTAGGTTTAGAACGTCAAGGTTTGAAGGTGTGTTGCGAAATGGGAGCTTGAAACTCAAATTCTGACTTTCTATCTCCGTGCAAGCCGCTGGGGAGGGATTAATTCCGCCAGGGCAGGGCCACTGTAGTGGGATGAGACCCATTGTGGCAGGCCAGTCGCGACTTAAATCGGGGAAAACCCTAAAATCGTTATTTTCTGTAAAACTTCATTCTTAAGAGCTAAGGGACGACCCATGGCAATTTCTTGACAGATTTCCATGAATTCTAGCGCTAAAGGTATGATAATTACTTCCCTAATCCATTTTTCGATTCTTAAAACTTAGAATCTTGGGTAATTATCGTTGGATAAGGGTTTTGGCCTGAAGCTAATGGTGGGAATAGCCCTAGTTGGATATTAGGATCTTGGGTTTAGCTTTGGGTTGATAATTTTGGTTATAATCCAGGTAAATTGGACCTTGTTTAGTGATCATTGCGTTAATTGCTTGTTTTAGATCAAGAACGAGCTAAAGGACTCCGGAAAGGGAAGGCTCACATGTCTTAGGAGTATTCAGGCTTGGTTTCGAGGTAGGTGATGGTTTGATTTCCTGTTGTGTGATATATGCCGGTTAATTGCTTCATTGTATGCATGCATGTACGTGAATAGGGAAATATGAATCGAATATAATGAAATGATTATGTGCGAACAATTACATGCCCTAAACATATTACTTGACTGTGTGACTATATGCACTGTTCATTATAGGTGTGATTGTGACTGTGGTTTTACTGACTGGATCGGGTGTCACATTTCGATACATACATTGGACCGGGTGTCATATTCTGACACATATAATGGATTGGGTGTCACGTTCCGACATATGTATACTAGATCAGGTGTCATGTTCCGACACACTAACAGTTTGGGTGTGGGTTCCATGAGAGGACCTCTTGTGATTATTACGTTCATGTCTACGTGTCATTGATATTGGGAAATTGTATCTTGCTCCTAAAATGATAATTTTAGTGTGCATTTTGTATATGTGTATTTACTGTGTTGTAATTACTTTCTTATATTTCGCTTAGTGGAGTAGCCGTGTGATCATACCACTACACTGTGGTTTCGTGTACTGATACTGCACTTGCTCATTCTTTATTAATTACAGGGCATCTTCAGGCGGCTACTGATAGACCTCAGTTAGGGGATCATTGACCGAGACCGGATTCGAGGGTGTGCCAGCTCGTTCAGGCTGCCATGGAGCTTTCATTTATTTAGTCCATTCTTTTCGGGCTCAGACTACATAGTTAGACTTTTACTTATGTTTAGTTTTGGGGTTGCACCCTTTTTTTTTAGACTTGTTGATTAGAAGAGTTTTGGTACAATGACTTTCAGGTTCTAGGGGTTGAATTTCCGCAAGAGTTATGTTTAGTTGTTTTATTAAACCTTCAGAGTTTATAGGAACTCCATCTTAATTCATCATTTAAACCTGCTTCCGTATCTTTAAATATTTTAGTTTCTTTAAGTTGCTTAGTCGGGTTGTGGTAGTGGTTCTCCCACTGGAGAGATAGTGTGGGTGCCAATCACGACAGTCTGGGTCATGACAAGTACCACAGTTAATGATAAAATCAAGAATCAACTATAGGAGATAAAGAGAATTCAAAATCATTGATTTTGGGGTAAAAGTCCTAGCTTTCATCTTACTAACTAAAATTGTAGATGTAGGGCATGAGGAAGAATTCAGTTCCTCACTATGATAGTCTTACATGATTTAAACTCTCCACAAATCTTGTCATGGCCCAAGACTACCCCTAGATTATGAAATGGTACCTAGAGTCCTGAGACACCCCAAGAAAACCATATGGCACAACATGACACAAAGATAACAATATAACAACAATAAAGAGGTAGGTGGAATCATAGTCTCAAAAGATAGCCTCATCATAATACTTAATAAGGGTACAAAGACCATAATGTGGAGAATACTATGTCTGACAACTAGACTTTACTACATAATAAGTTACTAGGACAAGCCATATTTCACTTGAACAATCTAAAAAATAAAGTAAGTCTGAATGACACAAAAAGGAACATATATGGCATGCCCTCGAACCTTGAGGACTTACCAATCTAGAGCAACACTAATAGGATCCAATACTAACCGTGGCCTGAGTGATGTGCGTCAAAACCTATATTTTAAAATAATATAAGCACAAGAGATCTATGTGGTCAGTACTCCGAATGTACTGCGTATGGGGAAATATGCATGAGTAAAATATGATAGCATGATGAGTCTGAAAATATGATAATGTAATGACCATATAAACATAACAAAAATTTGATCATATGATTTCATTAAATATACTACAAGGTCATGCATTCTTTTTAAATCTT
Organism: Solanum etuberosum; assembly: GCA_029582245.1. Lineage (NCBI taxonomy): Eukaryota > Viridiplantae > Streptophyta > Magnoliopsida > Solanales > Solanaceae > Solanum > Solanum etuberosum. The sequence goes on along the minus strand of JAJONR010003628.1, from coordinate 4,620 downwards.
AATCATAACTTAAGTCTTTGAGGAAGTCATAAATCTTTGTGGGAGATACTGTTAACTGAGGTATACCATGTGAGCTATAACATGGATTTTAGTGTACTATTTCCACACCGAAAAGAGAGTATCCGACTTGCCAAGGTAAGGACCATAATCACGAGCTTAGGTGGATCCACTAGCTAATGTCCAATCGGGACATGACCTATGGGAGCACTTAGTTCTGAGACCTGGGTAATTTCCACTGGTCAAACTCGGTGCTAAGTAAACTCCCAATGGGAAACATGCATAAGCATAATCATATGCATAATCTTTAAAATGATAAGAATCTAGTAATACCAAATCATTCATAAAATCTCATAGTCATAAGAATAATTCCATCATGATTTTATAATATATTCATAAGAGACACTTTAATTGAAACCATCGTAATCATGATAGTGTTTTCATAGTAAGAAGTAATTCAATCTGTAGTATCTTAAATCATGTCATTCTTTCATAAGGGAGGTACTCCAATCGGAAGCCTCAATTTTCACAAAACCGATTCATATTTTAATTGAAAGCATGTTTGATTCATAAATCCTTCATAACATAATGCATGCATATCAACATAGCTTTGAATTGTATCATAAAATACTTAAATGGCATGGGTTCATGAAAACATCATTGAAAATATTAAAATATGGTCAAATTATACATAATAAGATCACTAATTGAGAGAAAACTTTAATCTAATTGAACCAATAAGAGAATCGTTAAAACCCTAGGAATTGAGTTAGAATCATAATTAGAAATTTTGGGTTTTTTTGGGACTCAATGGATGGAGAGGAACTCATTGATGAATTTTTCAAATCCCTTGATCAAATTCCTAATTGGAATATTCAATGGAGACTTGAATCCTTAAAACACTGTCTTGCTTGGAGAAGAAGACTTGAGAGAGAATTCTTTAGAGTTTGAGAGAATGAGACGAAATGGGAAGGTTAGGGGTCTTAGGAACCCTTTAGAGAATTTTAAATTAACCCCAAAATGATGTAGCAGAGGAATTAAAAGAGTAGGAAAAGACTCAATTAACCCTGAGAAAATAGTTGTTGAACCGTATTATGGTCCATATAACCTACTATGGACCGTACTGTCTGTTCGTGGATCCAATTTACTAAAAGTCAAAACTTCTTGAAGAACAAACCATGAACCATATACACGACCCATAGACACCTTCCATAGAATCCAAGGCGCAGAAGTCACAAGTTTTTCAAGACCAAATCCACGAGACTCAACCACGACTTGTTATCTCAACTATGAGCCGTCCTGTTGGCACTTTTATGGAGGTCCTGAAATTTTAAACTTCCAAGTCCTAACCTTGACAGGGTCTCCACGAGTCGTACATCTTCACATGGGCTGCACAAAGGGCTAGTGGAAACAGTGCACCATTAATTTTTGGAACTTTTAAATTTCCAAATTATCTTTTCCACTTCCAAGGTGTTACAAATCTTCAAGAAGAGCCCTAAATTAATGAAAAACGTTCAAGAAATCCTTTCTTCAAATTAATAGATTCATTTCATGAAAACACTCTAATTTGATGGTACATTCTTGCTTAGAATACATAATTATTTGTTAGAATCACTTGGAAAATGTGAGAGTTTTCTTACCTTGATTTAGAACAAAGAACTCTTGATGGACTTGCTCAAAAATCAAGTCTTGAGCCCTTGAATTGAGTTTTTTATTTCACTAGAGAATTGCAAGAGGATTTGTTGTTAAAATCCAGCAGAAATTCTAGAATCTATGTTGTAAAATCATGGATAATACTTACCAAGTCTTTGTAGGGGTGAAGAGAGATTTTGGGGGCTGTTGGGGTAGACCAATGGGTGAAAAGTGTGAAAGAAAACTCATAATAACGTTTAAATGAAATCTGCAAAATTTGATATACAACACATATACATGATATACTGGTAATATACATGATATACATTTAATATACATGATCTATAGACCCTTTTATGCCCCGTAAAATGATATACGACTCATAGATTGTATCCATGGAATTCAGGTGCAAATTTTCTATCTCTGAACTTAATCCACGGCCGGTGTCACTTCATAGATCCTTAAGAAGAAATCTCATATTAAAGCTGTGTAGCAAAATAAACATAACATCTTACTCCGAACTTGGATTGATGCAAACTTGGTGGTGCTGGAAAGAAGACACATGGAAATTTAATTTTGTAGGTGATGGGCCACATAAATCCTCTTATTCCAAGAGATATGGATGTTTGAAGGTAACCCTTGTGTGATTTCATGAAAAAACTTAGCGAGTAGGAAAGGTTTTAAACTCAACTTGGTGCTAGAGGTACTTAATGAACCTAAGTCACTTTCGATACATTTCCTATACTTGGTAATGAACCTTAACATACATGAACAACTAGTAATCATCCGGTACAATCCTATACACATATAAAGTACTATTTGAGTTCTAGTTTAGAAATTGTTGGGGTGTTACAATATCTCTAATGCCTCGCAACTCTACTCTTAGAATTTGAATCGTTTGTCGTAAGTATATGAGTTTGAACCGTGTGATTTCCTACTTGTTCACATGTTTTAAGGTCTTATACCAAGTGTAGCAAGGGTATCAGAAGTAATTTAAGTTCATAAGGGAGCTCTAACACTAAGTTAAATTCAAAACCTTTCTACCGACTAAGTTTTTCGCATTAGTTCATGCAAGGGTCAACTTCAAACGACTATATCTTTCAACATTTAAAGAACCACATGCCTATAACCTATCAAATTAAAATTCTACGAGTATCTCTCCAATGCCACCGACCGCTTGTCAATCCAGCTCTTGGGCAAAGAGTTATTAGTCATTTACAAGAGAGACATACAAATTGGTTGTGCGCTCCGCGTGGCCCATAGTGTGGTTGCACCGCGCCTAGCAAATTTCTAGCAGCCTCATTATTTTTGAAGTGGATGAGCGCTCCACGTGGCCCGTAGCATGGGTGTAATGTGTCAAGCAAATTTTCCAAAAGCCTCATCATTTTTGAAAATTAGTTTTGCGCTCCACGCAACACGTAGCGTGGGTGCACCACGCTAAGCCAATTTTCGAGGGTATAGATTTTTAAGACGCTCTATTTATTAAGTTAAGTTGGTGGGTCATTATAAATATCATCCTGGACGACATAGGGCTTATTTCTCTCAAATTCTCTCCTCTCCTTCATCTCCAACACCAAGGTATTTTCTTCTCATGTATCTAAATTATTTCTAAACAATCTCAATCTCTAATCACGAATTATTAACAAGATGCTAACATCAAATCATTCGCCCACATCTAGTGAAAAAAAGAGAGAAGAAATCATCCTAAAGTTAAAGAAGGTATTTTTGGGATACCTCTCCAATGATAGAGTTTCAATTAGAGTGATTCAAGGTATGTAAGGCTACTCATAGTGTTAGACTAAGTTCCTCCTCACACCCTACATCTAAAATTCAGTCAGTAAGAGTTAAATCTAGGATTTTTACCCAAACTTTCATGAATTTTGAATTGACCTTTATTCCTTGTTATTGAATTCTGATGATTATCATTGAGATTATATTACTTCATGCATTTTGATTCTTGAATTGTTGTTCATGGGTATTTTATTACATGAATCCTATTAGGTTGAGAATTTTTGAGAATCTTTGCATAACTATTTCGAGACATTGATTTCCAAAACTAAAGCAAGTCTAAGCATTTAAAAATATCTTTAAGAAGAATTTAAGGTAACATTAATGGTTCCGAATGTATTATTTTAAAGAATTACTATTTTTCAGAAACGCATAAACAACTTTAAGAATCATTTCAGTCAAATAAAGTAAAGTTCAGTTAACACTTAAAGAGGGTCTTCTGAATATTAACTCAACCCATTAAGTATTATTATTCTATGAGCATTAGTATTTATATCTTGGGAGTAGTATTGAGTACCGATTTGGGTAAGAGTTCAGATAACTGAAACCCCATGACCTATGTCATCAATGTAAATAGGATCGTACCGAAATTTGGACAAATCCTCACCTACCTCAAGAAGGCTTTTAATGGATATATAATTTAAGTTATGTCCTATACTTCGGCAAAGTATAGGACGATTCTGACAATGTGGGGGAAACATTGTATCATTACTGTAACACCCCGACTTTTCAGAACTCTAATTTAACTCATACCTTCGTGGAAAAACAAAGAGGGTGAGTAATAAATTAAGAATGATGTGGTATGTCATATTTTAAGTGTTCAAGGGTTGTATCTCAAGTTTTTAAGTTAGGTAAGTTGCAAAATAAAAGTTGGCGAAAGTTATCGTAAGTTTATTCCTAAATATTTCTCTGAAATTTGGGTCAAATGTCTCGGAGGTTTTCTCCCAATATATAAAGAGTTATGGGGCCTACAACCAAGAAAATTGAAGGTCTGCGAGTCTAGTTTTCAACGCATCAAACCGTTCGTTCATACAATTTCAGAATAGAGATATATTCGCGTTTTCGCGAGACTGCGCAAGCAAGCACGTGAGGTGGGTCTCCTAATTCGGTGGAAGCTTATAAGATAGCATCTTCTTCATTTTTCTTCATTCCAGCTCGTAAGAAACCCACAAAAATTAGAGAATTACTCCTCAAATCATCCTT